>MCJB01051496.1:25890-41088 GCA_002018475.1 Nicotiana obtusifolia | reverse complement strand
CCCACACACCCCAAAATCAAATTGTTATTTGATAGTCATTGGACTGTGAAGCTCTAATTTCGACTGTTTTAAGTGCAAACTCTACAAGAAAATTTATCTACAGTTGGTTATCTTCCCGCATGAATCAATATAGACTTAGCTAAAGATAGGAGCAATGGAAGAAAAGATCCACATAGGTGACACCTTCTAGTTAGGAATAGTTTTTAGACTTGTTAGAGAACTTCTAATTTTATTATGATTTTATTATACATATATATAAAACTTTTCACTTTCAGTTTTATTTTATTTTGATACGTTGAAGAGATGATTTGAGCTTAAAGAAGAAGTGAGGATTCATATTGCTGACTCCAACTTGCTTGGGACTGAGGCAAAATTGTTGTTAGTTATCATCCCGAATACGATCGCAGTTCATCAACTTGTTACTTTATGCATTGCAATAGCTAGCATAACAGAGGAAACACAAAGAAATAGCTAAAAGATATGAGGCAGTTCTTTTATAGCAGATGCAACTAAACTGCCTGTCAAAGAACAAGTAACAAATAGATATAATTCAAAGACTTCTCTAGCCAAGATTAGGTTGTGGATTGTGGTGGAGGGTTACCGCAATGTAGATGAAGATGGGGAAGGAGATGCAGTGGCCACATTAGGGTTTTGGGCAAGTGAATCGAATGAACCAATGTGTGTACAAAACAGTCTCTTACTATCTGATTTTCTTTTCTATGGGAATATAATTTACGAATTACTGATTAGTAGGATGGTTTGTTGATTTAAAAAACTAATTAGTAGGATGCTTATCCCTATATTATCCATCCTTTATCAGGTTACCAATTGACCCCCAAATAATCCCTGGAGTCCTTATAGTGTGGTAATAAAATGTCTATCCAGTGCGACATTTATCTTTTGACCCTTTTGTATTCAAGGTTGAAGGTTGTGTGGTGCATATACTGTCATGTAACCACATTTTCCTGCTTTCACTACCTTATCAAACAAGTCAGAATTCCTAGAGGGCCGACATAAAAGTTGAATCGCTTGGTGCCAGGACGACATCTCGGTGTTCCAGTAATGAAGCAATATTTATGATGATTTTTGTTTCGCTGGACAATTGCTTGAAATATAAGTTTAAAAAACGCTTTATACTCAAGTCACCTCCTGTTTCATCTGAAATAGGTGTGTTCACAATTCTATGCAATTCTTGGATGTCTTCATCATAATCTTATTCTGTGAAATAATATTTGTTGTTATCTTTCGCTGTGTACTGGCACTACACAACGCGGATATGAAAAAGGAAGAAGTATAGACCGTGTCTATGTAAGACACTAAGACGTAATTTTTTCTTTCATATTTTTGATTTTATGGATTCAATGCATCCCTAGTTCATCTTTGTCTATTGGTTCTTTGAATAGCTTATTTGCACTATGTCATGTTCTAAACACATAAGAATTGCATTGGACTTTCCAGGAAAGCATGCAACGTGAACTCTTCCTTTTTCTTGCTTAATATTTCCTAAGAGGTACTAAGCTGAGCTGATTTGCTCTTGCAGACGTCCCTTACAACTGACTCCGTACAAATTGAAGTGCGATAAGGAACATCTTAATTCCAGGTAATTTGGTGATTTTGGATCTTGATAATTGAATACTGTAAATTTGCTAATGTTTTAGTTTCTTTTCAGACTTGGGCCACCTGATTTTCTTCCTCAGACTCCTAGTTGCCCCGAGGAGACATTGACCAAAGAATATGTCCAATCTGGTTACCGGGAGACTGTTGAAGGTCTTGAGGTATTCCTTCTGTACTTTTCAATTTTTTTTGGTCTCTTGCATGAATATATATCTTTCTCCACTCGTTTCTCTATGCTAGTCTTTGCTTAAGCTAACTGCTTTATTATTAAAACATCATCAAGGTGCTTCTGCATGGTAATGTTAGAAGTGATTCACTCCTTCCTGCCTCCCAAATAAATACATATCTGCATTATGGCACTTTTCTAGAAATACAAAATTCAGTAACATTTAGGTTTTGGTCTGTCAGTAAAAGGATACATAAAAGTTGTACTGTCTAGTGAATTTGTAATAGTGGGACTACAATGAGGGCATAGCCATTATGCGTGGTTGGGAATAAGAAATATGCCTCCCAATGGTATTATGGTCCACAGTTTAACCAGACAACCATGATGAAAAAAGAGCCCCTTGCCTATTTCATGATCAAGCGTTTTACTTTATGTTTTTTTTGTGATGAAATAAGGTGTTTCATTAGCAAAAGGCATCAAGGAGATGCAAATTACAAGCGTTTTACTTTATGTTGACTGATTAATGCGTGATCTAGTTCCGCATCTGGGTAATACTATTGGTAAACGAACTGCCTCTTAGAGGAGAGTTTTGATCTGGTGCTTTATTTCCCCGACTCGTCCCCTAAGCTTCAATTAGAAAGCAATGACCATTTGTCATAGTAAAGAGTGCTCTTTAATATATACTAGAAACATGATCTAGTTTTTCTTATGAGAATAGGAAAACTATAAGCATCTTTGGTGCAAAGTAGGTGATTATAATATCTAACCAATTTTGCTTTCCTCTATTTTGCTATCAACTGGAAAATCCACACCTTTTTTCACCAGTATCCTCTTCTCTTTCTTCGTTATTGAATTTTCTCTTTGTTCATTTCTTTTCCTACATTTTTCTGTTCTTTTAGCTCTCCTTCTCTATTTTGTGGCCTTATAGCTCTTGTGCTTCCTTGATCTTCCGGATTGGTTGGTTAGTACACTAATTATCTAACTGGTTTTTGCTTGTCATGTTGCCAGGAAGCCAGAGAGATATCATTATCTCAGGTTCAGGCTTTCACAAAGCCTGTTATATTTAAGTGCAAGGAGGTAAGCTTTTGAGTATATATAATTGGACTGTGGATTGCTTTTTGTGTTCAATTTAGTGACTATTCTAGTGTATATGCCTTTTTTGGTTTTTCATTCCGTTGTTGAAGTTGGTATCTCTGCCATTTTTAAATTACTGACTGGCTGTTTCTGTCTCTTTGCAGGCAATTAGAAAATGTCACAGGGCTATCAACGAGTCTCGGGCTCAGAAGCGAAAGGTAATATATCTTGTCTTGATGGAATTTATCTCGCTTTGGAGCTTATTCCATCGACCATGAATGAATTATATGGCAACCTTTTACTAGGGATTGGGTTTTTACTTGAATTCTCTTGATTTCTTTAAAACTTTATGAAATAATAGTTGTCCTGTCCATATAATGTAACATGTATTTTTCAGAAAGCATGATGCTAACCTGGTGATCACATGAATTTATTCACGTTACAGGCAGGGCAGGTCTATGGAGTTCCTCTTGAGGGCTTACAGTTGACAAAACCTGGTACTTTTCCTGATCAAAGATCATGTGGAGAAGAGTTCAGGAAGAAGTGGATTGAGGTAATCCTTTCACCTCATCAGGAAACCATGAAATGGCTCTTCGACGAATAATGACAATGAAATGTCCTTATTGGTTATTAAATATGCAGTTGTTCAGCATGGTACAAAAGTGTATGTTGTGTACGTGATGAGGTTATTTATTACGATTAGCTAAGCAGTTAATGTGTCCTTTACATTTGTGTGCGTATGGTGTTCCTGTCATATATAAACAATGGAGTTGAGTTCAAGTTCTTGACATGGGTGCTGGCCAATGATCATCTATAGGGGTTGATTGTTGACAAAAATCTAAGGGCGTGTTTGGTTTGATTACAGAGTTGATTTGGACTTTCTTTAAAAAAAAAGGATTTGATTATTTAGCTAATCTATGTTGGATGATTGGTTGAACATGGATAACTACAACAAAACTACTCTGCCTCAATCCTAAACAAGTTTGGTTGGCTGGATGAATCTTCACTGTCCAAGTTGCTCTATTGGTAGAATATGGATGAGTTTCACTAAGACATTTTTTAGCTAATATGTGCCTTTGTCGTATACTGTCCGAGCTGTGTTATGATTGTAAAACTGATTTACTGAAGCATCTAGATTGATTCAGGTAGATTCAAGCCAAACATGCCCATGGTTCAGATTTTGTACACAGAGAAAGGGAGGGAGGGTGACCAATAGTTATTTGATCATAGATGTCGTGTTTGTTCTCCTGTGTGTGCTGCATTCTTCCCTCCGGATTATAGCATCTTTACTTCTTCTATATCAACTACACCTCAGTCCCGAACTAGTTGAGATCAGCATATGAATATATCTGACCATTCGGCTCTATTTTACTCCATTTCATTCCAATACTAAGCAATTTGTCCTTTTAAGACAAACTAGGGGGGTTCTCTTAGAGTTAAGGTTCTCTAAAGTGAAAACATGGAGTCTGGATTAGCATCAGATTTAAAACTTTAACTGAATTCTTTTTTAATAAACTGGGTAAATTTCAATGTAAAAGAAAAACTGAATTAAAATTTCCTTCTGATTTCATGAGATTTTATCTCTTGGGAAATTGTGGTCAAGCCCCCTTTTTTCCCTTGGAGTATAGTGTAAGTAAGAATCTGAATTATGTTTGGTCTTCTTCTGATTTAAGATAGTTCTTAGTTCGGTAGAATGTGTATGATTGGATTTGGTTCTATGGCCAATCGTATTTCCTTATTTCACTTTCATTCTACTTCTTTTTCCTAGGGATTAGAGTTTCTGGGTTTGGAATTCTGAAATATTTCTAGGATTTTTCTTGCTCGAGAAGATCATCTCAACCTATATAGTATCTAATCACATGTAGTCGGCATTCTTTCTCTACTCTATTACGTTTCTCTTTACTGAAGACTGGAAAAGTACATGTTTGTAGCTTTCAGCAGCCAAGGGAAAATACTTAGATCTGAGTCTCTGCTTTGTTATTCATCATTTTAGATCCGAGTCTCTGCTTTGTTATCCATCATTTTCTTTGTGTGTTGGATGCAATATTTTCATGTGATGACTTCATTACCTTCTTCCCCATCCTTAGCGTTTAGGCCATATGGTGCAACAATACTTGCTTTCCATTCTTGGCCAAGAAGACACAAGTATGTGTGAGATTGCATGTAGATTCATACATTACCAGTCAGGTTAATATTCTATCACTTGCGTTTACTTGCTCATTTTGCTTGATTCCTAGGTTAATGCACCAATAAGAAGTTAATAGCAAAATATTGCTCAGGCCATTGACTTGGATCATACTCTTAGTTTATGCTTTCTATTGCTGTTATCACACTTAATATTCACTTCTACCCTTGCTTATGCAGCCATAGACACACTGCCTTTTTAAAAAAAAAGGATTAGCTTAAAAGGAAAGTGCGTATATTGTTGACGTGGAAGTTCAGTTATTTCTCCTCTTCTAGTTGTTTTGGTTGAAGTTGTGGCTTTTATGATATAATGTTTGATGTACTATTTACACAAACAAGTATTTGAAAGTTTGAACTGGAAGTGACTATGAAATATTTGCACTTATTCTCAGGGTTTATCCCAGCAGCATAAACGGCTAAGGTCTTTGGCTGATCATGTTCCCCACGGTTATAGGAGAAAGTCGCTTTTTGAAGTTCTTATCAGAAATAACGTTCCATTACTAAGAGCAACATGGTTTGTCAAAGTAACTTATCTCAATCAGGTAATGGTCTTCGTTGATAGGTGATACTAGATTCATAAACTAATTTGACTATTTGTACCGTTGGGAAGGATCAGATTGTAGTTTATTCTTGCAGGTTCGTCCTGGCTCTTCCAGTATGTCATCTGGGGTGCCAGACAAAACTCATATTTCCCGCTCTGAGCAGTGGACAAAAGATGTAATTGATTATTTGCAATATTTGTTGGATGAATTTATTTCAAGAAACAGTGTTCATTCTGCTTTGCATATCAGAGATCGGTCGCCACAAACGGGTTATGCAGGATCAATTCAGCTCAAGAGTGATCCAACCTTGGGGACCATTGATTGTGAGGAGCCTTCACTGCATTTTAAATGGTGGTATGTTGTGCGCATTTTGCAATGGCATCAAAGAGAAGGGTTGCTCATTCCGTCGCTTATTATTGATTGGGTGCTCAACCAACTACAGGTATTGTCAGCTTAAACACTGTTTCAATCTCAATAAAAATGTTAAATGAATCGCCAGTTAGTTTCTGTCCCTTTTTTTTGATGAGATTATTATGCCTCTTATCTTGTTCTTTTCAGGAAAAGGAATTGCTTGGGGTTTTGCAGTTGTTATTGCCTTTAATTTATGGTTTCATAGACACTGTTGTCTTATCTCAGTCCTATGTGCGCACTCTGGTGGGAATAGCTATTCGTTTCATCCAAGAACCTTCTCCTGGTGGATCTGACCTTGTTGATAACTCTCGTAGGGCTTATACTATGGCTGCTCTTGTTGAGATGCTTCGATATCTGATGCTGGCTGTGCCTGATACTTTTGTCGCTTTGGATTGTTTTCCTATGCCACCATGTGTGATGACCAATGTGGTGACTGATGGGAGTCTTTACTCGAAGGAAACTGAGGATGCCCGAAAGGTTAAAAATGGCCCTTTTGAAGTTGCTTACTTTCTTAAAGATAAAGGCCCTGAGGTACGGTCTGATTCTTACTCCATCAGTCGTGTTGTATCTTCAATTCAAAAGCGAGCGCAGAATCTTGCATTGGCTGCAAGACCCGGCCATCCTGGGCAAAATGTTGCCAAAGCTTTACATGCGTTGGATAAGGCTTTGGCACATGGGGATTTGAGAGAGGCATATAAGTTTCTTTTGGAGAATGTTCATGATAGTTCTATTGATGATTGTTGGTTTGCGGAAGTCAGCTCCTGTTTGCGTTCCTCGCTTAAGTATATCCGGGGTGTTACTCTGTCGTCTATTTGTTCCGTCTTCTTCATTTGTGAATGGGCAACTTGTGATTTTAGGGATTTTCGTTATGCACCACCCCGTGGAATCAAGTTCACTGGGAGGAAAGATTTTTCTGCTATATATATTGCTGTTAGGCTTCTGAAACTGAAGATGAGAGAGGCAGGACTTTCGTCAAGGCTCAGGGAGCACAAAATTGTAAAGAATGACTATCTTCGAACAGATCCTGGCCAGCTGACTAACTATTCTGGAAGAAGTCCTGGTAGTGGTGCTTCTGAACCTCTCTGTTATAAAAGGCGTGCCAGTGGAAAATGTGGTGATTTCCTAGGCATGTTTGATAGCCCAAGCCCTTTGCATGATATTCTTGTGTGCTGGATAGATCAGCATGAAGTGCAAAATACAGAAGGTTTCAAGCGTCTTCAACTACTGATTATCGAACTTATACGAGCTGGAATTTTTTACCCACAAGCATACGTGAGGCAGCTGATTGTTAGTGGACTAATGGATGGGAATGGACCTATTTCCGATCCGATGAAGCAAAAAAGACACTGTAAAATCTTGAAGCACTTACCTGGTCAGTATGTTCAGGATGCTTTAGAAGAAGCTCGAATTGCTGAATCCCGTGTACTTTCAGAGGTGATGAATGTCTATTGCAATGAACGTAAGCTAGTTCTTCATGGGAAGATTGATCCCTACAGCACTACTTGTGGTAGTTCTTACCATAAGCATAAGCCTCGTCCTAACTCTGGTGAGAGTCTATCCGCACCCTCTGTTGATCAGTTGAGATCTTCTGAATCTGGATCCTTTCGGTTGTCCAAAGATGGTGGTAGAGGTGTTGAGCTTGAAGAGTTAAAAGGGTCAATTACAACATTGCTGCAACTTCCGAGCTCTTCGTCAACAGATACTGGAGTTGATGAATCTCAAGTAAGTTTTAAGAAGGCTGTTGTTTCTGTTAGCAACGGGATGGATAACAGCGAAGGAACACCTGGGTGTGAAGAATGTAGAAGGGCAAAGAAACAAAAAATAAGCGAAGAGAAAAGCTCTTACTGCCAGATTTATCCACTAAATCCATCAGATGATGAAGAGACTTGGTGGATGCGAAAGGGCCAGAAGTCCATTGAGTCTTTTAGAGCAGAGCCACCTCCTAAACCAGCCAAGTCGGCTTCTAGGGGTCGGCAAAAAATTGTCCGTAAAACTCAGAGTCTTGCACAGTTGGCTGCAGCCAGGATTGAAGGTAGTCAGGGAGCATCCACAAGCCATGTTTGTGATAGTAAGATTAGCTGCCCACATCATAGGTCTGGCATTGAAGGCATTGTTCCAAAGTCAGCAGATGGGACCAGAATGCCTAATGGAGATGTTGTTTCAATAGGGAAAGTTTTGAAGCGGCTACGTTTTATGGAGAAAAGGACCATAACTGTGTGGTTGATAGGTATTGTAAAGCAGCTAGTGGAAGAGTCCGAGAAGACTGTGACTAAGGTTGGTCAATATGGTCGACCATTCTCTGCTGCTGATGAACGGGGTTGTGTACGATGGAAGCTTGGAGAAGATGAGTTATCAGCAGTGTTATATCTGATTGATTCTTGTGATGAATTAGTTTTAGCAGCCAGGTTTCTTCTCTGGTTGTTACCTAAGGTTCTTGGCAGCTGCAGTGCTACAGTTCATGGTAGTAGGAACATTCTAACAATTCCTAAGAACGCAGAAAACAATGTATGTGAAGTAGGCGAAGCATATCTTCTATCATCTATGCGGAGGTGAGCTCTATATTTGTGTCATTTAGGATAGTGACCTTAGTTCTTTATCTGCAGTTGTTTTCTTGTCAGGTTTTGAATACGTTGATTGCTAGTTTGTTGGATTGGTTATTCCATGTATTGTGAAGCCCTGCTGCATTTGGTGTATAGGGTAGAAAATACATTTCTCAATGTAAAGGGGAATTAGCGAAACCTGACTGCGATAAGTTAAATCTCTTATGTTCATGTGTATAACGCATTCCAATTCTTTTGGCATTATTATTTATGAAGTTTCTTGAGTATTGGTAGATCAGTTTGGATGGTGGAGTCCAGTATGTACAGATAAAACTTGTTTTCCACTTGTTACATGACTTTGATATGAGATGAATGCATCTTTCTGGATTCTTAGAATGATTAGTTTGTGCCGTCATGTACACCAAAAATCTTGTGGTGCAATTTTGTGTATACTTGAGGCAAAAATATATTTTCTTGTATAGATGCTATATGCGAACCTGAATTAGCATATCTTTTATTCCGCTTGTGTCTGCATTTTTGAAAAGCTTTTTTTCTTCCTTTATGTTGTATGTCAGTTAGGTTGTTTATGCCTTCATATAGTTTACATTCTTCTGTTAGCACTTCTATTGGATTAAATTGAACTATTATTTTTCTTTTTTGGGTTTTTCCCTGTTTCCTGTCGAAGAAACGGAAAGCATATCCCAAATTTGCCCTAATGCCCCGAACGAAGTGGTCTGGCCTTGCACTAGCTTATAGTTTTGTTCTTAATACTTTATGTGTGGATGTTCCATATGCATATTTGTTCTATTTAGCCGTGTTGTGGCTTTTACATGTTATCCATGTTTCTGCCATATAAGCCGACACCTTCTGTAATTATTTAAATAACTAACTATTTTAGTCTGCTTCAATAACTAACTATTTTAGTCTGCTTCATTAGCTGTGTTATGAATGAAGTCAGATTTATGGTAAATGTCACAAGATATATGTTTCGTCTTCTGTTATCTGGTTGAATTATTCTGTGGTTTCTGCTGTTTAACCTTACCTCCTATAATGTCTTTAGGTATGAAAGCATCATTGTTGCTGCAGACCTTATTCCCGAAACATTGTCAGTGGTAATGCGTCGTGCTCAAGCTATTCTTACATCAAATGGAAGAGTTTCAGGTTCACCAGCCGTAATCTATGCGCGGTACCTCTTAAAGAAGTATGGCAGTGTCGGGAGTGTTACTGAATGGGAAAAGATTGTCAAGTCAACCTTCGACAAGAGACTTGCTTCTGAAGTTGAATCTGGAAGACTGCTGGATGGAGAGTTTGGATTTCCACTTGGTGTCCCAGTGGGAGTACAGGATCCAGATGATTACTTCCGGCAGAAGATAACTGGTGTTCGGGTATCTAGGGTTGGTTTGAGCATGAGAGACATAGTGCAAAAAAAGGTTGATGAAGCTGTCAATTATTTCTATGGCAAAGACAGAAAGCTTTTTGGGCCCAACTCTGGGAAAATTCCTGGATTCCAAAAATGGGAAGATGTCTATCAGATCGGTCAGCAGATAGTAATGGGATTAATGGATTGCATGAGGCAGACAGGTGGTGCTGCTCAGGAAGGAGACCCAACATTAGTTTCCTCTGCTATATCTGCAATTGTTTGTAATATCGGGCAAGTCATAGCAAAGATACCTGATTTGACTGCCAGTAATAATCACCTGAGCTTCTCTTCCACTTCTGCTTCATTGCATTTTGCACGGTGCATCTTACGCATTCATGTAATATGTCTTTGTATACTTAAGGAAGCTCTTGGAGAGCGTCAAAGCCGTGTCTTTGAAGTTGCTCTTGCCACAGAAACGTCCTCAGCCCTTGCACCAGTTTTTGCTCCTGGAAAAGCTCCTCGTTCTCAGTTTCAGCTTTCTCCGGAATTGAATGATTCTAATCCGTCCAGTGATATTCTAAACAATTCAAGTAGAGTAGCTCTTGGGCGGGCTGCAAAAATATCTGCAGCTGTGTCTGCACTTGTTATCGGGGCAATTCTTCAGGGAGTTGCTAGCCTAGAGAGGATGGTCTCTCTCTTCAGATTGAAGGATGGTTTGGACGTTGTCCATTTTGTGAGGAGTATGAGGTCCAATTCAAATGGGAATGCACGTTCAGTTGGGACATTAAAGGCAGATAGTTTGGCTGAAGTTTCTGTCCACTGGTTTAGGGTGCTTGTTGGGAACTGTAGAACAGTTTCTGATGGATTTATTGTAGACCTTCTGGGTGAAGCTTCTATTCTGGCCCTATGTAGAATGCAGCGGATGCTACCTTTGAACTTGGTCTTCCCTCCTGCATATTCAATGTTTGCATTTGTTCTGTGGAGGCCATTGATTCAAAATGCAAGTTCTGGGACTCGTGATGAGGTTCAACAATTACATTACTCTTTATTGTTGGCTTTTGGTGATGTTATAAAGCACTTGCCATTTCGTGACGTATGTTTGAGAGACACACATAGCCTTTATGACCTCATAGCTGCGGATACTGTTGATTCTGATTTTGCATCCCTGTTAGAAGCAAGTGGTCTTGACTTGCGCACGAAGGCTTCTGCCTTTGTGCCACTCCGAGCACGGCTTTTCCTAAATGCCCTTATTGATTGTAGAATACCTCAGCCAGTTGTTAAACAGGATGATGGAAATCAGGTGGGAGTACAAGGAGAGTCCAAGTTTCATGGTGCTGAAAATGAGACAAAACTTCTGGATAAGCTCGTATACATTTTGGATACCTTGCAGCCTGCCAAGTTTCATTGGCAATGGATTGAGCTCAGGCTCCTCTTAAATGAGCAAGCTGTAATTGAGAAACTGGAGGGCCATGATCTCTCTTTAGTTGAAGCTTTAAGAACCCTTTCGCCCAACACTGATAAAGCATCGGTCTCAGAGAACGAGAGCAACATTATTGAAATGATCCTTACCAGGTTGCTTGTTAGACCTGATGCTGCTCCACTTTTTTCTGAAGTTGTACATCTTTTGGGGAGGTCACTTGAGGATTCTATGCTATTACAGGCTAAATGGTTTCTAGGAGGCCATGATGTTCTTTTTGGAAGGAAATCTGTTCGTCAACGGCTCATTAATATTGCTGTAAGTAAAGGTCTTTCAACTAGAGCTCAGTATTGGAAGCCGTGGGGATGGTGTCCTTCCAACTCTGATCCCACAACAAGCAAGGGAGAGAGGTTTAAATCTGAAGTTTCCTCCGTAGAAGAAGGAGAAGTGGTGGATGAAGGGACTACCTTGAAACGACCTGTGAAGGGGTCTGGCCATACTGTTGATGTTGAAGGGTTCCTTGTCCGACAGCAGCATGTCACTGAGAGAGCTCTTGTTGATCTAATTCTCCCTTGTCTTGATCAAGCCTCAGATGATTCAAGAAGCACATTTGCTAGTGATATGATAAAACAGATGAACCACATTGAACAACAGATTAATGCAGTTACTCGTGAAGCGAGCAAGCCTGCTGGAACAATTGCTTCTGGAATTGAAAGTCCAACAACTAAAAGCAGCCGCAAGGGCACAAGAGGTAGCAGTCCTGGGTTAGCCAGACGAGCCTCTGGTCCGGCAGAAACAGTACCACCTTCACCCGTGGCTTTGCGAGCATCATTGTCATTGCGCTTGCAGTTCATCCTTAGATTATTCCCTATAATATATGCAGATAGGTAAGAATACATTGAGGTTTGAGTTTATGCCATTGCTCAAAATACCACTATCTTGTAATAATATTGTGTCACTCTGTCCTCTGGTTTTCTTCATTGAAGCCCTTGCTATATATACTAGTATACATTAATTGCCAATTTTTGAGAATATATCCATTGTGGTGTGCAGTATTGTCTTTCAAAGTAAGAAGATTTTTGTCTGTACAATGCTAATCGTCATATTTGGCTTTGTCAGGGAACCATCAGGGCGTAATATGAGATACATGCTTGCCTCAGTTATATTACGTACCCTTGGAAGTAGGATTGTGCATGAAGATGCAAGCCACTTCTTTAATCAAGCTTATAGTTCGAAGAGAGAGTTAGATTCACTTGTGGAGGCTTCTTCTACTGCTTCTGTTGTTATGTCCTTGGAAAGTCTTTTTGATCGTTTATTACTGTTGTTGCATGGTTTGCTGAGTAGCCACCAACCACGGTGGCTCAAGGGGAAATCTAGCTCTAAATCATCCAGTGAATCTAGCAAGGACTACTCTGCATTTGAGCGCGAGGGAGCTGAGAATCTCCAGGTCTGCTTTTTGTTTGACCTTTAATTGCTGAGTCTGGTAGAATTAAATAGTACCTCTATATCTTGAGTTAGATAACCTGATGATGAAGGTAATCTTTGAAATGGAAATATTTTACAAACTGAAAAAGCATGTAAATAAAATGTTGTCCTCTATATTAGCCGGCCATTGAAAATATTTTTTAAATAGAACATAGTATAAGTAGTAGTACAACGAGAATTCAGGTGTAAATGAGGACTCCTTTTATCTATGGGGTTTACTAATTGGGACGCTTGTAAAGAACCTTGCATGCAGCCACCACCAGCGCATACTTGAAATGGGAACTACTCAAAAAGTAGACTTTCACTTCTATAGCATATACTATCAGCTAAATGTAATAAAAGATAACTATCCGTAATAAGTGAAATTAGTAAGATGAAAATTAAGGCAAGTAATCTTCTATATCCGGTCAAATTTCACTGCCTGTGTAAATATTCATTTACAATTGTTAGTGATTATAAATTAAATTCTTATATAAATTAGAAAGTGAGGTACTTATATCCTCTGCTGTATAGGGGTAGAACTACAAATGATAATACCTGCTGTATAGGGTAGAATTAGAAATGGGAAAACTACCTATCAAGGGAAAAAAAAGAGACATGACAAAACCCACTCACAGGTTTTCTGGGAGTTTGTTTTTCATGTGCATAACAGAGAGGGAGAGAGGGTCTTTAATCATTTAAATAGTTTTGAGGGTGGCTATAGCGATGGAATGGGATTCTAAAATTGTAGTATAGGTGAAATAATTTGGATAAAGGCTTACTAGTCAAAGAATAAAGATAATTTTGGGTAACAAGTCAGTTGGTTTTGGTGCGCTATTTTCACACAACTCCTCTATGGAAAGTGTCTTTAATTGTTGTGTTTTTTGTGATGTGCTTGTAATTCAGAAGTTGATTATGTCATGGGAACAACACTCATTTCTATGGGATTCTCAGTGTTGAAATATGGACCACCTTATCTAAAAGTTTAGCTGCTAGAGCGGTTGTTTTTTAAATTTATCATAGGTCTTCAACACGCCTCCTCACTTGTTGCCCTGATTTGCTTCTGAGAGATCTTGATTTGCATATTTGTGAATCTCTGGCATTAACCTCCCGAAGCCCATCTTAGACAGTTATCAATTGCTAGCAATAAAATGGTTAACAATGTCGTATTGTTTCAAGTACGTCTAGTAACTTCTCTTCTTAAGCAAAGCACCTCTCTTCTCATAGCTCATTGCAGTATCCCATGCTCCCTTTCCGTAGATTCTTGGTTGCCCTTGATGCTTTTTACTTATTTTGACTCAATAAATGATTCTTTCAAGTTGGTGAATTTCCTAACAAAACCTTTCCCTGGTTCTTTTGAAATGGACAATTAACCAATGTTTTAGAATGTCTTTATTCTGGATGTTATCCATTCCTTGGCTGGCTCTGATGTATGTTTGTCAATTAGTTACAAGGCAGTGCTTCATTACTATTCTTGATTGGTGCAGAATGAATTGGATCGAATGCAGCTTCCTGAGACAGTCAGATGGCGCATCCAAAGTGCCATGCCAATTCTTTTCCCTTCTGTTCGGTGGTCAATATCTTGTCAGCCCCCATCAGTAGCACCTGCTGCTCTCATTTCCCTTCTACCCAGCAACCCAATATCTGTATTGCACTCGTCTAATGGTTCGAACCAGACTCAGAGGACTCCAGTTTCTTTATTACGAACTGCCACGAGTGTGTCCGGGAAGGCCAAGCACGTATCATCACAGCAAGAGAATGATCTTGAGGTGGATCCATGGATTCTTTTAGAGGATGGGGCAGGGTCAAGTCAATCATCAAGTAACTCTACCTTAGTTGGTGGGAGTGATAATGCCAATTTGAAGGCATCCAACTGGCTTAAAGGCACTGTAAGGGTTAGAAGGACAGATCTCACATATATAGGTGCAGTAGATGATGACAGCTGATTTGAGTTACATAATCCCTTTTGAATTGGAGGAGGAGCAATGGCGAGACAGGTCTTTTATTAACCCTACACTCTTTTTTGGTATCTGGAATCACCATGTCAGAGTGTTTCTCCGCTTGCCTTTAGCGGCATATGAAGCTGCTGGGAGGCCCATTCTTTTCTGGGGCATTGGGTTGCAGACAAACCCTGAAGCAGCTTTTCTCTAGCCTGCCCATCCAACTGCTCTAGAACCCAGCTCGACTACTAACTTGTTCATTAAGCCCCTTCGTAGATTGCCCAAATCATGGCGCTGTCCGATGGTTGTTGTACATATTGGAACTATTGTTTCCTTACGTTGAGCTGATTAGAATATTCAAAGGAACGATAATGTAGCTGTTTCATGATATGCAATGTCATTTTGTATCCTCAAAATCGAGTAAGCTCCTCACAAGCTATCTGTATGCTCTCAAAATTGTTCTTGTTCCTCCCAGACTCAAACCCC
>MCJB01051496.1:0-25767 GCA_002018475.1 Nicotiana obtusifolia | reverse complement strand
AAAACTAAAGAAAGCACACACCGGTGCACAAACACACACGCGAACACGAAAGAGGGCTTGATGCTGTTGATTAGCATTTGCTTTCCACAAATGCAAGTATTATCGTATATATCAAGTCCCAAGTGCTTGTGTAAGTTCACTGTGGCTATGATATTTTGCTTTGTATGCCATGGTTGTCTGAAGAGTCGATACAGCTTGGGGTTTGAGTTTCCTGATTTGCACTTTTACATCAGTTTAGTGCATGACTAACACTATTCTTTGTGCAGATTATGCAGGGTTTCATCTATTAGTTATTGCTAAAGATGAATGTGTAAGGGCTGTTGCTTTATCTATTATATTAATTTGTGATCACTCTTACTGTTTTTCGTTCTTTGATGTTTCTGAGAATTGTTGTTTGGGGTTTCATAATTCTGTTGGGTTGCAAGGGAGGAGGGAGAACAACTTTTACCTGTATCTAGTGGTCGTGCCAACCCAATATGAGACATTTCATTGTTTATTACTTAAAACTTTCATCACTTAACTAGCTATTTGAAATTTATTTTGCAGATTATTAAGTTAAAAAGTAAGTAGACAGACCTTAATGTTGATTACGCTTGTAGTTCATGTATATAACGGCATCACATATTGCTTTTACAAATGTGGAAACTGCTATATGTCAGATATTCTATATTCATAACCGAAAGAAGTGACAATTTTAATTCACCTCAATTTGTGATTAAAGCTCTTTCTGTAGTAAATTATACTTGTTGCATGTACTGTGCGCGACTAAATTTTTTCCTGTCAGCACACTTCTATCTGTACTAAGTTCGGATAAAATAGACTTGCAGAATCAGGTTACAAAATACTGAGGAAGCTGTATCGATCCATAGTTAAGAGAGGTGTATATTTATTTTCTATTTATAATCTTCTCTTAGTTTCCTTTAACTTATTTGAGACGGGCGTAGTCGTCTTTATTGTATATTTTTCTCTTAGGTTGTAACGTCTCACTTTGGCATGAGCTTTTTCGAAGCGAGTTTCGAGCGGGAACTCATGCTTTTAATTTCTTAAACGTCTGGTCCAAATTTATGTCGCGATTACCTAATTTGAATGATGGTGGTTAAAATTTTCTAATTCTTGAGTGTTACAATTAATTTATAGTTTTGTTTTGTTAACAATGTGCTAATATATGGTCAATAGGGTGATGAAATTGTAGTCCAGTTGGTGATTTAGGTATAGCATCGATAATTTATTGTAAAAGTCTATAACATTACTTCTAGTCTGTTTGGTCAAGCTTCTAAAAAAACTTATTATGAAAAATATTTTTAAAAAAAAATAATTTTGATATAAAGCAGTTTATATTTGGCTAATTAAATTGAAAAGCACTTCTGAACATTAATTTGTGTTTGAATAAGCTTTTCAAAAATTATTTTTAAGTGTAAAAGTACGAATTCGGACATAAAAGATTTTACTTAATAAGTAGTTAATATTGTTGAAATAGACAATAATTCAAAAATATGTTATCTTGGTATGTATAATTTCTTTCGCCAAGAGAAAATTTTAAATATTTTTTGCTTTTGTTAATTTAGCTTCTCAAAAATAGTTTATTTCTTCTTAAAAGCTTGATCATACATTTCGACTTTGTAAAAAGAATAAAATAAAGTGAAGCTTGACCAAACATGCTATATTCGATAATAATGTAGACATTAACTCATAGACTCGTGATGGGAGTGGTAATAAAGTTATCCTAACTTATTTAGGTTTCGTTAGGACACCTTTCACTTATGTGAATATATAATATCGCACAACTTGTCGAAGTGAAACATAAAAATCGGGAAGTAAGATATACTAAGAAGAAATTACCAATATTTCACAACTCTTGGAGACTATTGAGTTCCATAAGAAGAACTCAAAGATAATCAATTATCATGGCTTCCACAAGTAAGTATTTCTGCGTGTCCTGTCCTAATTTGCATGCAACGACAAAAAGGTCATTATTTTTCGTTTTGTTTCCTTAAAATGCTTTTATTATTTTAGAACAAGATCTCTGCACTGAGAACAAGAAAAAGGTAGAGATGATTAGAGAGATGGGAAACAGAATCTCGCAAGTGTTTTACAAAAGGAAAAAAAAAGACAATTATGTTTAACGTGTTACCTACATGCAAAACAGTAACTGAAAACTCTGAAACTGAAACCAAGTCCAAGGTAGACCAAAATTGCTTTTTATATTGATTCTCGTGGGAGCAAGAAAACACACCCCTCATCCTGTTTTGTGTAGTCTGGCTCAAATTTGAATGCCGAATGATTAAACACATGCTAAATCTGGCGTATAACTTTGTAACATCTGGTTGCGTACAAATAACAAATCAAAAGATTGTCGCTTATAATCCTCTTATTTAAAATTTTAAACTTGTGGAAACGAAGTTCTTTAATTAAAAAAATAGTATATTTTATGGCAAGAATCTCTTATGTGTGACTTAACACCTTGTTTGGATGATTATTACATATTGTTACTTTAAAATTTATTGTTATGTAACGACGAAAAGTGTCGCTTTATGTAATGACCGATTTAATATTGTCGTGTCGTTACTTTATTTTTTTCTCTCATCTTGTCCTTGTTATTAAATAATTATATTTTATCTTTTACTCTATATTCTTATATGATAATTCTATCTCGTACCTTACTTTTTATTTTTATTTTTATTTTTTTATAATATTGCAAGTTTATTCTCCATATTGCTGGTGCATGACATCATGAAAAGGCGGCAAATAATACAATCTATTCAATTAAATATTGTATCCATCAAAACAATACAGTACAATATAATACAATACGATACATCATAAAATGACATGTAATAACCCGCCAAACAAGCTGCAATTTGGTGATGGACGGGATAAGCTTCAAAGTACAAACCATGGACATTTTCGTGTTCCAATGTTAGAAGTTTGATTTGTTAAAGAATATATATATATATATATATATATATATATATATATATAAAATTTACTCAATTATTTATTTATCTTTGCAATATTTCTTTAAAAAGCACATTAACTTAACTAATACTTCATCTGTTTCAATTTCTGTGATTCTATTACGGAGTTTAAGAAATAAGAAAAGATTTTTGAACTTGTGGTCAGATCCATGTCAATCACCTCCGTGCAGGGTCCCACTTTTAAATATTCCCAAACTCCCAAAAAACAACCAAAACAGAAGCTGCCACAGAGATCCTATGCCCCTCTTTTGCAGTTTAATCACACATTTCATCACTGTACAACTTGTTGACTCAAATTTCCATGATAGATTTTCACTTCTATTATATATAAGGTTCAATCTCATATTTCTAGCGACTCTTTTTTGGATTTTCTTGGTTGAATTTTGAAGAAATGGATGATGATGATGAGAAAAGGGAGAGTGGGGTTGCAGAGAAGAAGCTGGCTGTGGCTGATGTTGAAGCATTGAAGAAATGTTTGGAGGAAAACAAAGGGGACAATGCTAAATGCAAGTCATTGGTTGAAGCTTTCAAGTCTTCATCAAGAATTAGGCCATTGAGACCAATGAGGCTCAGAACTGGTTCTTGGACTGATGTGTAAAAAAAGCTCTAATCTTTCAGCAAAACTGATAGGAGTATATAAAATTTCAATATTGGAATAAATGATAGTCTTTTTTTCCAATGTTTATATAAATTCTGTCTATAGTGACTTAGGATGAAGATGATGAAACTTATCCTTTTAGGTCTTTCATTTCCAAGAAGTACATATGGATTTGTTTCACTTGTTTTCAGCAGTGGAAAATTGATCCTGAATTGTGGATTGGCTGTTTTTTCCTTTTTGTTATTTGTTCCCCTAGTTAAATCCTAAGTAGGGAATCAAGAAACTGTTCTTATGACTGTATTTTGGTGAATGATAACTCTCACTAGGTTATATCCTCAAGTAATATGTATGTTTTTTGACTGATCATTTACCAAATAATACTCCAATTTCTGAGGCTTAGAAGAATTTCTCTTTGAGGGTATGCTATTATTTCTTTTTTCCACTCTTTCAAATCAGATGGTATTCTGTTGGCATTTGTATTGCGAACATATTATTCTGGACAAAATGCAGGTTGAAGTGAATTAAAACTACCGAATTTGGCTCTTGGATATAAATTATAAGTATACAAAATCATAAAAAACAGATTATCCAAGTTGGAACTACTCTCAAGTTACACAATCAATTTGGTTATCACGTAGTGATTTTGTTCCTCCATCTGTTCAAGTTCTTGACTTGGTGCTATTCTATTCAGTAATGATCCTTTGTTTAGAGGAAGTTTAACTGTATTACAGAGGAGCTGAAATTTGACTCCTATCTGCAGAAATCAAAAAGGCTTTGCTTACTGCTGTCCCTACTCTTCTTGGTTTTTCATGGTCTTATCTACAAAAAGCACATCTTCAATCCAAGCAACAACGTTGAATGCTAAACTTTCCAATACTCTAGAATAGCTCTCCAAGATTGCCTTTCCAACATCCTGCAACAATCAGTAAATATATTTTTGTTCACTTATCTCTTCCAGTGTAAGGCCTACCAATTACATTGTTCGATCAAGTATTCAAGTTATGGATTCAATGGAATTTTACCTTATTGAAATGGATCTTGCTTGTGTCCAATGTTGTTTGTGAAAGTTCAGGATACCTTTGCTTCAAAGAAAACAACAAACTTTCTGCTCGTTCTGCTAAGACATGATTTTTATCAGTCCGATCTTCAGAGACAAGATCTTTTACCATGATCCATGATGATTTCGATTGAGGCATGCATGTTTTACGTTTCCATGTATACATTGAAGCTTCAACCTTGTCAGCAAGTTCAAGTGCTTCATGTTCAGAGCTTATGTTTAGACTGTCAAGGAGATGTTCAGGGGAAAACTTCTCTGCTGAATGCATGTGGCGATAGATTGAGTCTCCAACACTCGCCTTTCCACTCTGTAGCAAAAATTATCTCCTTATTAAGACTGCAATTTCCTATGTTTGTGTATTGTGTTTTTTTTGAGTATGTTACCTTAGGGAGTGATGCCATGTATGATTCTGGGATTTCCATTTCAGAAAGAATGCTGCTATTGATGGCCATTGCTGCTTTGTGAATTTGGTTGGCACAGTCGCGCTTGTGTCTCAAGTGCTTCCTTGCCTTCTCGGAGATTCCACCAGAAGGAACACAAACAACTGGTAACCACCACTTCTCTTCTTTGCGCTGAGGTTGAGGCTGAACCTGAATAATCTTCCTAAACGATCCAGCACGTGTTGAGTTGCTTGACATACTTCCTTGCTCAGCATACCAGAACTCAGTGGCCTCAAAACTGTCCAAGATTTCCTATAAAAGATCTCATTTTTAGCTTTATGTTGCAAAAAACAGAACTTGATTTTTAATTAACATTTTGATTTTGAGGAGATTATAGTTGTGGTCTTACCAGGAGCATGGCGTCGAGTTTTCTCAATGCAGGAAGGTTGATGTAAATATCTGATCTAGGCCTGCTTGTCAATGCCTAAAAGCAGTTGAGATAGTGTTAATACTCTCAAATATGCAAAAGTGAAAAGAGAGTAAATCTTCTGCCAAAAAGAGTTTTCACCTCAACAGTGGTTCCATCTTGTAACTTTTGTGATGTAGTAACAAATTCTACAATGTAATCGCATATAGATAAGAGACAATTCATCTCTCTCTTCCACATTATTTTCTTGTCAGGATGTAAAGGTTCCAATCTTTGGTGTTGACCAAACATAGATACTGAAGAAGAAAACAACAATCAGTAAACAAAAAATAGAACAAGAATCATATTAAATTGGGATTTAGAATATCTATTTGAGAAACTTACCATAAAGATTTGTGATAGAATTTGAGATTGTCACTGCTGTTGATACCCCTTTCCCCCCTCCTGACATATCCTCTCCCAATAACAGCTTTGAAAATCTCTCCTTCATCAATTCAAGCTCTACAAAGTTTTCGATACCAAAGTTAGCAAAATCATGTACGAAAGTTAAACTTGTAATCCTATTTAGTTTATTGACTAACCTAAATCTATTGTTTCAGGATCATCTGCAATAGTCTTGTGCTGCCTCATTCCTAGTCTCGAAAGAACAGCACGAGTGGGAGATTTCATGCCTCGCGAGCTCATAGGAGAACCTGTCTCAGACCAACTATTTTCATCTGTATGTTCTGAAAAGGCTGAGGTCTCTGAGTTTGTTCTGCAATAGGCAAAAGAATCGCCACTCAACGTCGAAAAACCTGTTGTTTCAGTAGGTGATTGATCATCCACAGAAGAAGGTGATGGCTGATATCCATATCCCACATCAGGACTTTCATCAGGACTTGATATATTTTCCATTTTGAGACTCTTGCTGTAAATTCTCTGGTCAAATCTGCAAAACAATCAACAAAATGCCACAAGTTGTTTCAAGATTTGCAAGCAAAAGTTTCAAGAAAATTGATGTCTTCTTTCAAATCCGAAAGCTTTTTAACTACCCGGGAACTAAACTGAAATTAAAAATAACAGAATCTACAGCAAAAAGATAAAGTACAATGTTTTATACTCTTTTTGGACAAAAGCAAAAGAAAAATAGCATGTGTCATTGTTAACTGCAACTTTAAATAAGTCTCTGAATATGCAGCAAAGTTTGTACACAAAAGCAGTCTTGAATATGAAGATAAAAACTGAAATTTAAACATTTAAAGCTAATGAACAAAAAAGCAAAAGGTTAACCATTTCTTTATGTTACCTTTTAACAGTCACAGATTTTTGAATTTGAACAGTTGAAGGGAAAGCTAATACTGAAGGCAGTTTGAAACTGTTCCCTCCTTAAATCTTCTTCTTTTCTATTAACAAAAAGAAATCTGATTTATCGAAAGAACAAAATCAAATCTTGGCCGTCTGATCAAAATGCAATCAAACAAAGAACACCCTTTTGCTGAAAATGGTTTCAGAATTGGCCATAAAGTTCTGAGCTTTTCTTGAAAATGTACAATGAGGCATGCATTATATGGTAGTGAGATTATAGTAATACATGGTTTTATGCATATTTAATGTAAATTAATATTTCTATTATTATATATTTTTTTCAATTGCATCAAAAATATATTACACACGAATGAGCTGGTCCATTGGATGCTTCCTTGAACTCAAAGGCTGTATTGCTAAGGTCAATAAGAATTTAAAATTAGATTTGATGGGAATTAAAAAAGACAAAAGAAAATAGAGAATTTGTCTTCGATTTAGTTCTTACAATTTGATAATCAACTTCAGAATCAGAAAAAGGGGATTTTTAAGAGAATGATAGCAAGTCCGCTTGGATTGAAGGAATTTGAATTAGTGGGGCGGTTTTTGATAATTTACGATAAGTTTGGATTAGCTTTAAAATTAGAGATAAGCTGGAATTTAGTTGATTATTAATTAGTTAAATAGATGTGATATTGTTATTAGCCTGTGATTTGGCCCACAAGCTAACTAAAAAAATGAGTTATTCACGACCAATTTGCTCAATTTCTGAGATAATTTTAGAAACAAAGAATTTATTAAGATGCAATTAAACGCAATACAAAACATTACCAAGAATTAAAATAACTATTAAGGCGCAATTAGGCTGCCTAGACTTTTACCACTAATTTTCTGTTGAAATTATGATTTTTTTCTAATGAGAGGTTGGATTATATGCAAATTTCATTCAAAAGTACAGGGAAAAAAAATTAAGAATTAAAATAGAAAAAAGAAAAAAACAAAGTAGGAATTATCAGACAAGTGCCTATTTCATATAAGAGGGTAGTTACTGTTGTCGGGAGTTAAGCAATGAGGCATGTGAATGAATCTTTATAAACCATCTAAATAATTATGGAGTTGTGAGGGAAAAAAAAATAATAATTATGGAGCAATTGGAGAAAATAGTATAAAAATTGGAGAAGGGGATGAATCATTCTCTAACGAAGAGGTAAGTGGAAGACGTGCTTGCAACTCTTATTTTCTCTCATGTGGAATATAGTCTATGACTACATGCTATAAAATATTGAGGTTTAGTCAAATGGTTCTTAATATGTATGCAAATACATGAACCATAGTGGAACTTGTCACCAACAATAAATAAATAAAAAGAAAGGAGTTTGCTATTGAAGTTCAGTGAAATATATTCTCTGGAAAAAGTCATGTATCTTTTTCTTGAAAGGTCAGACAATTTATGAAAAATAAGTTTTATTATTAAAAATTAAATGAGTTCAGTAAAAAAATAAAGGAATAGAAAGAGGATATTCCCATAAACTTGGATGATAATCCAAGGAAATTACTCTTTCAACTTGGGCACACTAATATGTGGAAACTAGGAAATTGCATGACTTGCACCCTCCGATTAGGAATAGAAAGAGGAAAATATAAATTTTCAACCTTTTAATGCAACTTTTGTCATAACTTTGTGTGAAGTGTTGATGCATGTATTTTGAGAAGTGTATAGAAGAAGGAAAAAGAGCAGATTGGTCATGACCTAGACTGCCTCTATTGATTTACTCAGAAACATCTTGCGGAGGAAAAAGACTTGGCCAGTAGCACAAGTCATATTGCTCAGTGGACATTTTCCTTGCAAAATACTTTTACATCACTTTTACGCAACCAACGAACGAAAATGTTGTTCTGCAAAATATCTTAACTCTAGAGCAAACACAAGTAATAGCATTTTGTGTACTACAGGTTGAGCTCTCCTTATTTGGTCAAAATGATTTCTTCGTACTCCATGTATAGTTCTCTCGAATGAGTATTGCGCTCGTAGAAACACACACATGCATAAAACATTCAAAAAGGGGATGGGGAGCAGGAGTCGATCTCAAGTTAAAAAAGGCATCGAAAGAATAACCGAATGAAAAGATAATTCAAACATGCAAAATTGTTCAACAGAGGTCAGTCTAAATTTTGATCAACCAACTTCCATGTTTTCAATTTAGCATCCCATTGCACTTCAGGAGGCTAAAGGAACTAGTTAGAACTCTTCAACCAGTTTTTCTTTCTGTTTACCAAAAATATACAAGCCAGTTAAGCCA
This sequence comes from Nicotiana obtusifolia, assembly GCA_002018475.1. Lineage (NCBI taxonomy): Eukaryota > Viridiplantae > Streptophyta > Magnoliopsida > Solanales > Solanaceae > Nicotiana > Nicotiana obtusifolia. The sequence continues at coordinate 16,749 of MCJB01051496.1, read as the reverse complement.
TAATCTTTTCTTTCCTAACATCTTCTTCTACCGCATTCCATAGAAATGACTTCAGTTCAACATTGTACACCTACAAACAAGAATGATACCTTTGTCAATCACGGAAATTTCAGTAAATCCTCAATGCTTCTAATTTATAGGGGGAAGGACTTTACCATGCATCTTTGTTACAGTCGTTAAAACTCAATGAAGTTGTGTTTCTCCAGTAGAGTTGGGCTAAGCCTGAGGTAGGTAAATGCAGATAAGTAGTGTCTACCAAATGGATCATTCATAGGCTTGGCAATTTGCAAAATCTTGTTGTAGCCTTCTCTATGGTAACACGGCAGTGCATTCTCACCCGCAACTGGTATATTGACTTCCCATGCAGCATTTAGCACCTGTGATTTTGTGAAATCCTTTTAAACTAAGACTGAGTATATCCAGTGATGCACAGACAACATATGGAAATTACACTGCATGATCAATTATCTCTTTGATGTAGTTTTACATCAAGTTTCTGAGCCATTTCTGTTTGATTTGTACCAAAATATCACAACAACAAGAGAAAAAAGAAACAGATAAAGCCTTGCTTCCAGAACAATAGAACCAATTATGAGAAAGTACAGACATATGCAAGGAAGAATTAAATGTGCTACAAGAGAATCTGATTCTTTGAAATGTTTATATGTCTCACAGCCTAGTTTGTTTACAACATGATACAGGGTGATGTCTTACAGGCTGCTACCAATTATTCCAGATCTCTTTACTGACTCTGAAGATCAACAAGACATGTCTATTCGAGGAGGCTCTTAACTGGTCGAATGGAAAAACTGCCTTTATTAAACATGTCATATAGGCAATGCCAATGCACTTATTATCTGCAATATCTCCACCTAAAACAGTCATGGATCAGACTGAGAAACATAGGGCAAATTTATTTTGGGGCTCTACAGAAGGATGGGATAATCATTGGGTGTCTTGGAAGAATTTATGTTACCCATGCAGTGAAAGAGGGAATGGGTATTTGGGTTCAGAATAATAGGGGAGATCAGCAATGCAACGATAGCGACGTAATGGTCGATCCTTAAAATAAAATAAAAAACAATCTGAGAGGTGATTTTCTAAAGCTAGATATTGTCAGTGATCACATTCAGTTCCAAGGTTATTGGAAGGAGGCCACTTGCAGATGTGGAAGAAAATGTTTGAAAACAAGTATGAGGCAGAGGAGCATTTGCTACGGAGAATAAACAAGGAGAAGTATCCATTTGGTGGGACAATGTGACAAGCTGTGGAGCAATTGCAAATATGATACCTGATGGTATTGTGCCGAACAAAGCAACGGCATCACAGTTCATTAAAGACGACAGCTGGGATCGGGAAATACTACAACAGACTCTCTATCAACTAATTTTCTGTCAAGGTATTTGAAGTACTGGTCCATGATGTTAATACCCCTGATGGCCAATACTCAGGCAGGTAACAATTTTACCCGCTCTTCTGCTTGGAAGATGATCAGACAACTCAGAGGTCCTTCTTTCACAAACAAGATGATTTGGCACTGAAGAATCCCCTTTAAATCATTTATGTTTCGGACAGCTATGAAAAACGACCTACCTATCGATGATAAGCTAACAGATGCGGGATACAATTTTTCTTCAAAATGCTACTGTTATAATACTATAGGCGGTGAATCATAAGATTTTATTCTTCTGACTGGAGAGAGGGAAAAGAAAGTGTGGTCACACTTTTATTTTCCTTTGGGAGTACAGGCTACTGCACTTACACTTAGACATCAAGTCATTAAATGGTGGTCACAGGAGCACAAGAATGAGAACTGGAGGCTGATTTTCCGTTGTCGACCTGTTCCTGTGTGCTGGAAATTATGGGTACACACATGTTCTACCAAGTGTGCGAGTACTATGGGGCGCTCAAATTCCAGGTCATTGATACTATGGTGCGCATCTTACAGCTACGGTTTCAAGAGATTGAGTGGCAACAGAATTGGACTCAGATTTGTACCGTAACTCAGAAGGATTCAGCCAAGGAAACAGGTCACCAAAGACCTACGGGAGAGCTAAATACCCTGTCTCTAAGCTGAATGCTGATGACAGTAGCCTTCTGGCAAATTCAAACAGTGCTGACCAAGATCAAGGAGTTGAGCAGTAATTTTGATATAAAACTCTCAACCAATGTTATAAGGAGGCTAACAGGGTTTATTGACTGTTTAGCTAAAAGGCGTCACTCTTTGGACCACCCAACATTCACCTAAATGAAGCTGATTTACCTAAGGAAGCTAGAGGTCATGTGCGAACGGGCAGGTGGGGTTTTCCTTCATTCAGGATCAAACAAAGAAAACAATTTGGAATTACTTGTTCATCGTATAAGCACAAGCATATATTTACTAACACTTTTTACAAAATGTAAAGGGTTGAGAATGTTCAACCACCAAAAGTCAGACTAAAAAAAATAAGGATTGAGCTTTGCATAATTCATTTACATCAGAGAATAACATATACCTGCCAAACTAATCCTTCCGGGTTAGATAATGCTTTTGGAAATTCCCGTTCCTGATAGGTTCTTCTTGCACTGGTACTCGCAAGTTTTAATTGATCATGGCGATCGAGTACTTGGCTTGGCAGCTTTGGCATTTAAGGGCACTCCGATAGCAGCAAAGGTAGGAAAATGTAGATGACATTCCTTTAAATGCTTGACATATTCACGGCATCATAAATTGCTTATTTAAATTGATTTTGGTTCCTGGTGCACTCTAATTGATGTGCAGGTATCAAGAATCCATTGGTGGTACAACACTAAAAGCCATACTGAACTAACAGCTGTCTTTTACAACAGTGACAATTTTAATGGATATTCTGCAATTGTGTCAACTGGGCGTAATTCAAGACATGTGAAATTCAGAGCTGCCTCATGCTTCTTTAACATTGACACAATTGTAGAATATCCATTAAAATTGTCACTGTTGTTAAAGCCAGCTGTTAGTTCAGCTGCATGTCTTTTAGTGTTGTACCACCAATGGAATGATACCTGCACATCAATCAGAGTGCACTAGGAACCAAAATCAATTTAAATAAGCAATTTATGATGCCATGAATATGGTCAAGCATTTAAAGGAATGTCATCTACATTTTCCTACCTTTGCTGCTATCGGAGTGCCCTTAAATGCCAAAGCTGCCAAGCCAAGTACTCGATTGCCATGATCAATTAAAACTTGCGAGTATTATGCAAAGCTCAATCATTATTTTTTTAGTCTGACTTTTGCTGGTTGAACATTCTCAACCCTTTACATTTTGTAAAAAGTGTTAGTAAATATATGCTTGTGCTTATACGATGAACAAGTAATTCCAAATTGTTTTCTTTGTTTGATCCTGAATGAAGGAAAACCCCACCTGCCCGTTCGCACATGACCTCTAGCTTCCTTAGGTAAATCAGCTTCATTTAGGTGAATGTTGGATGGTCCAAAGAGTGACGCCTTTTAGCTAAACAGTCAATAAACCCTGTTAGCCTCCTTATAACACTGGTTGAGAGTTTTATATCAAAATTACTGCTCAACTCCTTGATCTTGGTCAGCACTGTTTGAATTTGCCAGAAGGCTACTGTCATCAGCATTCAGCTTAGAGACAGGGTATTTAGCTCTCCCATAGGTCTTTGGTGACCTGTTTCCTTGGCTGAATCCTTCTGAGTTACGGTACAAATCTGAGTCCAATTCTGTTGCCACTCAATCTCTTGAAACCGTAGCTGTAAGATGCGCACCATAGTATCAATGACCTGGAATTTGAGCGCCCCATAGTNACTATGGGGCGCTCAAATTCCAGGTCATTGATACTATGGTGCGCATCTTACAGCTACGGTTTCAAGAGATTGAGTGGCAACAGAATTGGACTCAGATTTGTACCGTAACTCAGAAGGATTCAGCCAAGGAAACAGGTCACCAAAGACCTATGGGAGAGCTAAATACCCTGTCTCTAAGCTGAATGCTGATGACAGTAGCCTTCTGGCAAATTCAAACAGTGCTGACCAAGATCAAGGAGTTGAGCAGTAATTTTGATATAAAACTCTCAACCAGTGTTATAAGGAGGCTAACAGGGTTTATTGACTGTTTAGCTAAAAGGCGTCACTCTTTGGACCATCCAACATTCACCTAAATGAAGCTGATTTACCTAAGGAAGCTAGAGGTCATGTGCGAACGGGCAGGTGGGGTTTTCCTTCATTCAGGATCAAACAAAGAAAACAATTTGGAATTACTTGTTCATCGTATAAGCACAAGCATATATTTACTAACACTTTTTACAAAATGTAAAGGGTTGAGAATGTTCAACCACCAAAAGTCAGACTAAAAAAATAATGATTGAGCTTTGCATAATACTCGCAAGTTTTAATTGATCATGGCAATCGAGTACTTGGCTTGGCAGCTTTGGCATTTAAGGGCACTCCGATAGCAGCAAAGGTAGGAAAATGTAGATGACATTCCTTTAAATGCTTGACCATATTCATGGCATCATAAATTGCTTATTTAAATTGATTTTGGTTCCTAGTGCACTCTGATTGATGTGCAGGTATCATTCCATTGGTGGTACAACACTAAAAGACATGCAGCTGAACTAACAGCTGGCTTTAACAACAGTGACAATTTTAATGGATATTCTACAATTGTGTCAATGTTAAAGAAGCATGAGGCAGCTCTGAATTTCACATGTCTTGAATTACGCCCAGTTGACACAATTGCAGAATATCCATTAAAATTGTCACTGTTGTAAAAGACAGCTGTTAGTTCAGTATGGCTTTTAGTGTTGTACCACCAATGGATTCTTGATACCTGCACATCAATTAGAGTGCACCAGGAACCAAAATCAATTTAAATAAGCAATTTATGATGCCGTGAATATGTCAAGCATTTAAAGGAATGTCATCTACATTTTCCTACCTTTGCTGCTATCGGAGTGCCCTTAAATGCCAAAGCTGCCAAGCCAAGTACTCGATCGCCATGATCAATTAAAACTTGCGAGTACCAGTGCAAGAAGAACCTATCAGGAACGGGAATTTCCAAAAGCATTATCTAACCCGGAAGGATTAGTTTGGCAGGTATATGTTATTCTCTGATGTAAATGAATTATGCAAAGCTCAATCATTATTTTTTTAGTCTGACTTTTGGTGGTTGAACATTCTCAACCCTTTACATTTTGTAAAAAGTGTTAGTAAATATATGCTTGTGCTTATACGATGAACAAGTAATTCCAAATTGTTTTCTTTGTTTGATCCTGAATGAAGGAAAACCCCACCTGCCCGTTCGCACATGACCTCTAGCTTCCTTAGGTAAATCAGCTTCATTTAGGTGAATGTTGGATGGTCCAAAGAGTGACGCCTTTTAGCTAAACAGTCAATAAACCCTGTTAGCCTCCTTATAACACTGGTTGAGAGTTTTATATCAAAATTACTGCTCAACTCCTTGATCTTGGTCAGCACTGTTTGAATTTGCCAGAAGGCTACTGTCATCAGCATTCAGCTTAGAGACAGGGTATTTAGCTCTCCCATAGGTCTTTGGTGACCTGTTTCCTTGGCTGAATCCTTCTGAGTTACGGTACAAATCTGAGTCCAATTCTGTTGCCACTCAATCTCTTGAAACCGTAGCTGTAAGATGCGCACCATAGTATCAATGACCTGGAATTTGAGCGCCCCATAGTACTCGCACACTTGGTAGAACATGTGTGTACCCATAATTTCCCCGTGCCTCTGCTGCCTTTTGGAGGCTCTTGATCAAGTACTTGTCGTAACACTGTTACGAATGTTAGTTATACAGGATCAATAATATATTAAGCTGGATTATAAGGGTAGATAAGTAACTGTTTCACCATTTACAAGGTTAAAGCTACCTGAAATCCACTAATTCCGGGATACTCCCACCCGAAGTTTGCCGGATATGATGGATATCGGAGTTCTCCACAAGGACCAAGTCCTATCTCTATCTCTGAGATAACTCGTCTAGCAAAGAAGTCATTGAATTCGAGGCAGAAGCTTCTCATATAATCAGAGTAAACCTGTATGAGCAGATTAATAATTAGAATGATACACCATGAAACATCATTTGTTTTTGGAGTGCGAATAATTTTTCAAGCTAGTGACAGTGTTACCAAGTGGTGCAAAGGTAACAACCTCTATTACACTATAACAAGAGTGATGCAAAGGTAACATGGTAATATTTTCAGAACCTTCTGTCAAGGCAAAGTATGGATTGCCTATAATAAGAGTGATGGAAAACAACTGCTGTTACATTGAATGCTGCATTCTAAATGTATGCTTCAGTACTAGTAAATGTATCACTTGACTATTGCTGAAAAGAAAGAGCTAAAAGAAACAATTCAATGTCGCAAACAAGAAGATGGTTACAAAAACTAAAATCTTGCATTTGTTCTGGCAGTTCAAAGAAGGTTGTATATACATAATTTCCAGTCTTTTTATTTTAGGATTCTAGTTGATAGTGCACCTACAAATGAGCTAACATTCATAATTTTATGCATTTGAGAAGATACAGAGAACTCTGCGAGGCCAATATTACTGTTAGTCTTAGCTGATTTCTTTATATGATAAATGAGGATTCGGTAAAAGATACCATCTGAAAATATGACTTACTCTTAAGAAAGTACAGAAAAGATATTAAGGCCAACTATAGAGAGGCATTATGGACTAAAAATTGTTAATTCTTATCTCAAACACCTCAAATTACATGCCTCTTCATCAGACAAGTGATTTCGTCCCCTCTCCCTCATGAAATTTATGAAGTGAACACCAACAATCATGCAATTGTAAATGGATTACCTTAAGTGTGGTTCGCCCATTTAAGACCATTTCTTCGTAAAAACCCCAAGTAAGGCACTCTTGATTTCTTCTACCATCTTTATCCGTAAAATATATGTCAGGGTTCTCATAATCGATTTTTTCAACCCATTGAGCAATGGGAATATGAACATCGTCTCCCACATTGCCTCCACACTCGTGGAAGGACATAACCACCTGAATTTTTTCTTAGAATGTAAGACCCCCTAGTGAAGATTTAATCACTGACAAGAATACAAAAGCATAGAACCCGGAACATAAAAAGCTAAACCTATAGTTTAAGACCAAGATCTCGAACAATCTGAAAAAGTTTTTTGTACCCACTCCAATTGTATTCCTTAGGAGAACGCCTCTCTACGATTCCCCACCAACAGTCGACCATGACGCCATCAACATTGGATGACACCAACATTTTTAGTTGGTTGACGAGATTGTCTGCATCCACTAATTCACCTTCCATGTTTATGATGCCCAACTGTTAAGTCAAAGTAAAAACAGTTAGTTGTTTCTAGATAATTTGAAAGATTAAATATCAAGATAAGATTCAATGAAGGGCTACGGCAATAACAACTCACAGCTAGCATGACATACATGGGAATGTAAGGGGTCTTCTCATAAAAATATCTCTGGAGCAGAATCAGCAAAAAAGCTATAGTCAAACAAACTGAAGAGTGCTCCTAGAAAAAAAAAGAAACAAATAAACATGCAACAATGAATTGAACTACTGTTAATGTATTATAATAGTTTATCTAGTAATTAGATAAAGAGTGGAAGTCTGTTATCGACTCTATCTCAGTGTAATTAGATTAGGAGTAGGAGTCTTATTGTTATCTCATTGTAGAGGTAGATTATGACAAACACAATTTAACCAAGTTACTGTACTCGGTATCATCTTATAAATAGCAATGTAGAAGCACGAAGGTGTGCAGATTGTTTATTAACATGGTATCAGATAGCATTCTCCATTCCCTTATAAAAATTATCTGGCCAACCACTTCCCTTGTTTCTCCATTGTCCATATTGGTTCCTGCTTCCGTCATATACTTTATCACCAAATATAATTCATTAATCATATCTGCCCTTTTATTATTTCTATTTCATCAACTCTGCTTCTTCAGTTTTGTCGTCTCATACTAATTAAATGCAGCAAGTAAATCTATACTTCTATTGTCAATCTGCTATCACATTACAATGTTGTTGGCTTGTTCTAGACTCTGTTCCTACTTTCCTTTCTTGTTTTGTGCTCATGGCTGCTCAACCTCTCAACAGTTCTTACTCAGCTCTTTCCCTCAAAGCAGAGGTGGCTGGTCATGGTATTACTTGGATCAAGTCATAGAGGTGCATTAGTTAGTAATTCTACTGGTTCTCAGTCTTCTATGCCTTTTCCAGCATAATATCTATACAAAGCTCCACAATAGAAGGCATATAATCTCTATATAAGGCTCGACAACAAGAAGAGCACAACACTTATGGAAAGCTCAACACAATAGGGGCATGTTATCTAAGGAAGACTCGACAATCATGTGAGTACATTATCTATGAAAAGCTCGTGCTCGTAATGCGATTAACATGAAGACTCTATGTGATTCATCTCGAGTAGAAGAGCTATACACTACAAAAGGAGACCTGAGAGCTCAACACTAGGAGCATGAATATCTGAAAGAAGTGCATGATCCTGATGTTCAACAAAGTATTAACATAGCGTCCCTATATACTTTTATCATCTAGGACCCTTAAGTCATACAAGAGAAACATAAGACTTGGAGGTCATGCCATAGCGGCATAAGAGGATTTTCCCTTATATACCTCAATCCTTGACTTATTGCGAAGAGTTAATCCTTCCGTCAAGTTGTAGATCTAAAAGTGCAACGAATAATAAAGCTAACATTAGCAGCTACACAACAAGCTCTGGCCACATGAGCAATATAGCACACATTTGACTAGCGACAAGCTTGGAATGCCCTTATATCTAAGGTGTTTCACCACACCCTTCCTTCTTCACATAACTACAACAACATACGACGCTCATATGATATCAACAACAAATCCAGAACTCCATGTCATAAAGAGTATCCCAATAATCAACTCAATACGATTAACAAAACTTGGACTTATGACTTCCAATCACCTTCCCGTGAGTCATTACTGAAAACATCCCTAGAACGCTACACACGAGCTCATAGACAAAGAGAGGAAAGGAACCTTACCTTGGCTGACAAACCCTTCTACTTTGTCCATCTTATATTTAGTAATTCTATAGTTTCACTCGTGGGTTTCTTTTTATATTAAGGATTTGAAGATTGGGAAAGCACTCCCCTCCCATACACACACACCACACAGACACACACACACAAAAAACGCAAACACACACACTTGAAGGGAAAGAAAAAACTACATCAGAACAAGCCCTGTTGGCATTTGCGGCAAACATGCTAAGTGGGGAGTCCATTGGACCATCGCGGCGGAGCGAAAACCGCGGGAACTGAGTAAATGCAAAAGTACGATCAACCTTGTAGCTGCATGCCATCTTTTTGGTCTTGAAACCAATATTAAAGCTTGAAGCGAAAATGGAAGCCATGGAAAAATATAACTGATAGCTAAGCAAGAAGGTACGAATATGGAGGAAAAGGCAAAATGACACCGTAAAGAAAGAACTCGGATCAAAATGCCACTGGCACTGATCAAAATGGACGTTGAGGAGTACTTTTTGTCTTTACCTTCAAGTAATTTAAAATATTTATTTAATTTAATTTTGGATGTTGCTTATTTAAATTCATTATTACATTATTTTAAACAAATTTTTAAGTCGTTATATATTTTATCATGCAATAGAATAATTAGTTAGGCTTTTAATTTAAATGGTAAACTTGTCTAATAAAGCTTAAATTAATTAAAATATATACGTTATCCGATCCACTTCAATTGATTTTGTGACTGTTTCTACACATATTATAGAATTCACGTTAGCATTAATTAGTAATAAATATAACCATATAAACCTTAATTTGATCATAAAAAAATAATAATTATTCCTAGGCTCTTTACTCCAAGGGTAATTTTGGACTAAAGAAGTTAATTACTTCTTGAAATTTAAAAAAATTAATTATTATAGACTAAAAAAAGGTTAAAAAATTATTTAAAGTGAAGTGTTTTAATAAAATCGTTTAAAAAAATAATTAATGAGAAAAAATCTTGCCAATTTAATGCGCAGCCCAGCCCACACACACAATACACAAAATATAAGTCTGCACTCGTAGGCCAACAGCTGGCATAGTCTGCACTCCTGCCGCCTGACTGTCCTCTTCGTCCTTTGCTTGCAGGCGCCTGGTGCTGGTGCTGGTGCTGAGGATTTCATTTTCACCTTTTCGGCAAAATAATCTCTTTCGCTTTTCCTGTCCATCTCTGCCCACGTGCCATTTAATTTGGAGCAAAAAATTGAGTCTTTAATTAACTCTTATTGATCGCTTAGGAGTTGCATCCAGTTAGTCAATTTGATTAAGACCGAACCGAAAAATTGAAACAAATCGAAAAATTAAACTAAATCGATTAATAAACTCAATTAGATTTGGCATTAAATAGAAAAACTCGATCAAACTAATATATAAATATATTATTTTATATATACTTTTCAGACTTTATATAAATTTTTTTTTTTAAAAATATCTAAAAATATTTAGGTTCCTCTGATGAAATATAATATTTTATATAACTATAACGTGCATCTATTTTTATTTACTTTAGATAATAAATTATATCATCACTTTCTTATTAAGTGTGTGTTTTAATTTCATCTTTTTGGATGTTGCTTAACAAGAATCACCATTAAATTGGTTAATACACCAATCAAAATGTCTGTGTCATATATTTTATCATGCAGTAGAATTAGATATGGTAAAATAATACCAATAACCAAAATCCACATATTACATATCTTAAAGCTCATAATATTGGATGAACATTAATCCCATGCAATCAAATGGTAAACTTGTCTAATAAGCTATTTTTTCCTTTTCTCAAGAATGCAACGTTTAATTAAGTCGCTAATTATTGAATGGTTATTTTAATTGAATCGAGACTTCGAGATCTCAACTCTCAACAATTGAAATTTATGAATGGTAAGTAAATTAAAAATTAGCCAATTGAAATAAACTCTATTGGGTCATGCCAAGAATGCATATAATGTTGGATGTAGAGTACGCTTCTTAACTTTATTCACGAAAGGTCTTAATTAGGGGTCGTTTGGCTAACGCAATAAGTATATTAGCTATTATAAAGTTTGGAATTATAGTTATTTTATATTTGGTTGTGTATATCAGCTAATGTTAGTTTAAATTTTATACTAAAATGATTGTGTTAGCTATTTCATATAGAGGGTGAATAGATAAAACCACTATATATCCCACAATTATAATCTCATGAGATATATATTTATTTCTAATTTATTTTTTGATATATGTTCATTAAGAAAGTGATACAAAATTATATAGGGTAAAATATGTTATGACACGTGGTCATGTAACGAACCGGCCGGTTGTTTTGAGTGTTACAGCCCCGTGCTCCCATTTACTGCTTATCCTGTGTTCAATTATAATTTTGTGACTCGTCGGAGAGGTTTCACAATGAATTGGAACATTTAGTCCCAAGATTTAAAGCTTAAGTTGAAATAGTTGACCAGATGTTGACTTATATGTAAACAATCCCGAAATAGTGTTTTGATGATTCCAATAGTTCTGTATGGTAATTTTGAACTTAGGAGTGTATCCGAAAAATTATTTGGAAGCCGTAGTTAAATTAGGCTTCAAATGACAAAAATATGACGTTTAAGTATGAAAGTTTGACCGGGGTGTTGACTTTTTGATACCGGGGTCAGAATACGATTCTGGATATTAGAGTAGGTCCTTTATGTCATTTATGACTTGTGTGCAAAATTTGAGGTCAATCGGACTTGATTTGATAGCCAGAGAGTTTCATTAAGCTTGAATTAGGGTATGATTCGTGGTTTTAGCATTGTTTGATGTGATTTAGAGGTTCGACTAAGTTCGTGTGATATTTTGGGACTTGTCGGTGTATTTGGTTGAGGTCCCGGAGGCCTCGGGTGAGTTTCGGATGATTAGCAGATCAAAGTTGGACTTAGAACAATTGAAACTTGTTGCTGCCTACTGATGCAATCGAACCTGCAGAAATGAGCTCGCAGGTGCTAGCTTAACTGTGCAGAAGCAGAATTGGCTCACCAAGGGCAGGGGTCGCAGGTGCACACGCAGGACCGCAGAAGCGGACTTGCACCTGCGACGAGTCAGAAGCAGAAGTGAGAGGGGAGGGGTCTCATCGCAGAAGCGGCTTGGGTTCTGCAAATGCGAGGCCGCAGATGCGGACCACTTGTCCGCAGAAGCAGCAACTTCGACGCAAAAGCGGGAACCGCAGATGCGGCTTAGTGAACCGCAGAAGCGAAAAAACTAGACAGAGTACGAAACAGAAGGGTCTGACATTTTTTGTCATTTTGGACATTCCAAACACGATTTTGGGGCGATTTTCAGAGAGAATTCACGGGAAAACTTGAGGTAAGTCACTTGTGATCATTGTTAGTCAATAATATTGGATTATCATTGAGTATTTCGACTAGATTACGTGTTTTTGAGGTGAAACTATAGGATTTGGGCCTAGGGATATGAAAATGAGATTTGGGGATTTTAAGGTCGAGTTGTTTTCAGAATTTGGTAAATTTGGTATGGTTGGACTCGCGGCTGAATGGGAGTACATATTTTATAACTTTTTTCGGGTTCCGAGACGTGGACCCCACTGGCGATTTTTGAGTGTAATTTCAAATTTTTGTGGGAAATTAGTATTTTGATATGGAATTAATTCCTATAATTTGTGTTGACTGAATCAAATTAATTGTGACTAGATTTGAGCTGGTCGGAAGTTGATACACTCAGAATGAAATTTCTGGAGCATTATTTAGCTTGCTCGATATTGAACTCGGCTTGTTCAAGGTAAGTAACTCTCCTAATCTTGGAGCTGAGAGTATGAACCTTGATTATACGTGTTATGTGTTTGGTCTTGAGGTGATACACATGCTAGGTGACGGGCGTGTGGGCGTGCGCCGTGTGAACTGTGATTTTGTTATTTCTGTGGTACTGTGTAATTACTTAAACTTATCTGTAATCATGAAATCTCTACGTACTAGAGTTATCGAGCTGTGATTCATGTTAGAAATAATGTCTAGACTATATACTTATCCTGTTTGGACCCACTGTGGTCATTACTGCTGTTGAGTTATTGCTTACATTGCAATTTCATACTCAGTCATGTTCACTCATTGCATACCATATCTTAGTCTATTTTGTTATTTATTGACACATCATATCATCATTTTGGGCTAATTTCATGACATTGTGAGCCCAAGAGGCTGGAGAGATTGATGACTGAGCGCGGTCGAGGGCCCGATTTTGAGATATTGATAGTATAGCACGTGAGTTGTCCGTGCAGATCCTGATATTGATACTATAGCACGTAAGTTGTCTGTGCAGCACTTTAGTTATCCGTGCGGATCCAGATATTGATACTATAATACGTGAGTTATCCGTGCAACACGTGAGTTGTCCGTGCGGATCCAGATATTTATATTATAGCACGTGAGTTGTCTGTGCAATACATGAGTTGTCTATGCGGATTATAGCTCTTGGGCTGAAGGAGCCCCTTTGGAGTCTGCACACACCCCGGCGAGTGCAGGTACCTATTGAGTGCGAGTGCGAGTGTCGTGTGATCGGGAGGACTGAGTTGATTGATACTGTGAGAGTATGCATATGGTTGTTCACTATGTTGCATTGCATTGACATGCACACTTGACGTACAGTCATAGAGATGCATTTTTCTCATGCTATACAATATTATGTCATTCATGACTTCACATGCACATTGACATGTAGGCATAAACATGTACTTTTCCTCATGCCATCTGATAATGAAATATTTACCTGTCGAACAGTTTTGGAAGGAAAAATTACGATTTTGCAAACTTACTCATGTTTTGGTGCTTTCGGTAAAAGATTAGGATTTTCACTGATATTGTGAGCATGTGATTTTTGCCACACCCAGAATACTCCTATAAAAATCAAAAGAAATTTTATTTATTTATTTATTATTCGTTTTTTTAGGAATTTTAGTAGATTTTTTTAATTGTTTATATTTCTTGCTTGTTTAATTTTTAATTAAATCATGAAAATACCAAAAATATCATGCATTGCATTTAGGATTTATTTTTACATTTTTAGAATTGGATTAGTAATTATCTGTTTTATAAAACTTGAAAATCACGAAAATAGTTCATTTTTACATTTTTTATCTTTAATCTTTAATTTATTTTTCTCTTAGAATTAAGTGTTGTTTATAATTTTATAATTAGTTAATTAGCTTAATTTCACATTTAGGTAATTTAGGATTTTTAACTATTAGAATTTTTAATTTAAAAATAAAAGAAAATTAAAAAAAGAAAAGAAATTGAAGATAAAAACAAAAGAGAAGAGAAACTCGGATTGGGCTTTTAACTAAAAATCAGACGAGCCCAAAACGTTTTATTTTAAATTTTAACCGGACCAGCCCAGATTTAATTCCCCAAACCCGGTCCAATTCCCCCTTACACCCAAACGGCACCGTTTGGTCAAGTTTTGATCCGAACCGTTGATCCCAGGTGATCCAACGGCTCGCAACTAATCCCCCACGCCTATATATATGTCCAAACACACCCCCTACCCCCATTTCATCGTCTCTAAACGACCCAACCAAAACCCTAATTGAGCCGCCCCCAAATTCCATCAATGGACATGGCGGCTCACCACCCAATCCGTCCCCAAATCAACCCAAAATTACACCCTAGGACCACCATCGTCCTCTCACCCCAAATCCCCACTTCATTTTCGTCAAAACCCCCTAGAATCCTTCTAATTCCAGATCGAAAAATAAGCCCTAAAAGTTTCAAAAGTTCTGAATCGAAGTTTTTCGAGTCGATTGAAGTCATGATCGACCTTATCCGTGTGTTCTCAACAAGAACATACGATTAAGGTCAAGCTTGGCTAAAATCAAGGTCTTTGAAGATTTTCAAACCCGCTGTAAATCCATCGGTCCAAGGTATTTGCTCATTTTTTCTCTTTTATTTTTGTTTCATTTTGTTTTCATTGTTCTCATCTTCTACCCCTTTCTTTAGTTTCTAGTTTTAATTTTCAATCTTGTCAAGATTCCGTGTCTGCATGTTAAGCTTAGGGTTTTATCGTCTGTTTTTCTCTAGCGTTTGTTGTTTTACTTTTCGTTGGGCCTAAATTTATCGAGTCCTCAAAACTCTGCAAAAGGGAACGGGTAAAAATGTGTCTGAATTGGGCTTTAAAAAATCAAAAGCCCTAGAAGAAAAGGAGTTAAATTGGATTCAGTAGTGTTTGGAATTGGGTCGACTCGACCCGTTAGGTTTAGAGAGTAAAATCAGTGTGATAAAGGGGTAATTTAGGTAATAGTCAGTAGAGAATCTGTCAGTAAGTGACTATGAAGCTTCTGGGAAGCTGCCTCTAAGGACAAAACTAGAAATCTGTTATCAAATGGAAGGGTAGCTACGCTAAACTGAAAATTTGAAAGGGATTAAAATTTAAAAAATGTTGATTGTCAGTAACAAACTAACTGATTACCTATAAAGACATGTGCATTTTGGCATCAAAAGGGGAACTGGGAACACACAGATTTTAATAGAGAGATTTTGAGAGTGGAAAAGACTTCTAATTTTCAAGTGAATTTTAGGGGTGAGGAAGATATAGAAAATTTAGAATTCTCAAGTAAAAATCCTCTTTGAAAAATTTCAGAAAGCTAAAGATAATTAGGAACTGGTTTTGATTTTTGGTTTTTCTGATCCATTAGGTTCATTGTCAATCCAAAATCTCTAAAAACTTCCCAAAGTATGCATTAGCTGGGTCTAAACTGGTTTTGGTTATACTGTTACTGTTAGATTGCTGCTGTTATAGTGCTGATTCGTGCTCCTTTACTTTCTTTCTCTTTCAATATTCAGGTACACATCTCGAGTCTTCTTGTTTGTGAAGTCAATTTGAAGAATGAAATGGAAAAGAAAGTTTAGCATGAATTGTTTGGTGATTCTGTCATGTACTTGTCTGACAGTGTTGTTGTTTTTTTTCTTTGGGTAATATATTGTGTTCTATTTGCTTAGTTGAATGCTGTATTGAATAAATAAACTGTTATTGTATACGATTCAGGATTGTTGTGAAACTTAGAGCGTAACTTGTTTGGTTGAGTGAATAGTTGTAATGACTCACTTTATTTCCCCGAGCTATTTCATTATTTATATTGTGTGAAATTAAGTTGAGAAAATGTACTCGAAGAAAATTGGAAAGAAATGAGACACATGGTCTCGTTTGCGAAAGTCTAAGTCACAAAAGTCAACCCGAAATTGACTTTTGAGTTAGAAGGCTCGGATTTGAATTCCGACGACTCGACTAGCTTCGGGATAGTATATATGACTTAGACGAGTGACCGGAATAAATTTAATAGACCTCGAACAGCGTGAGAATTGAATCGAGGAAGTTCGGAATACCGGTTGAAAGGTCGAATTTTGATCCGAAAGTCGGAATGAAATTCCGAAAGTTGCTGTAGGTTCCTTATGTAATTTTGGACTTGCGTGCAAATTTTCAGACCATTCGGACTTCGTTTGGTCGAGTTCGGATCGAAGGATCGAATTGAGGATCCTTAGAGTTCATCGAATTGCTTTCAAAGCAAATTTAATAAATCGATGCTCATTTTAGTATTCCAATGATTGGAACAAGTTTGAATGAGGTTATAGAACATGTGTGCATATTCGGATGAAGTCCCGAGGGTCTCGGGTGAATTTCGGATCATTAACGGGACTTAGTTTGTCGCTTCATGAAGCGACAAACG
>MCJB01051495.1:26229-46146 GCA_002018475.1 Nicotiana obtusifolia | reverse complement strand
CCCCCCAATTCCTCCCCAACCCTCATGACCCTAAAACACCACTCATCTCTGTCACGATTCCGGGTGCAAAACTCCACGGATCCAACTACATGGGATGGAAAAAGCAAGTAGATACCCTTCTTCATGGTTTTGGTCTCATTGGTTGGATTGACGGGACGAAACCGGCGCCGGCCACTACTATAACCACGGCTGCCACCACTGTTGCCGGATCGGTTCCTCCACCCCCAATTCGGCTTTTCTCTCCTGGTACCGCCAAGACAAGTTGTTATTGTCTTCCATTCTTGGAAGCCTTGCGGAAGAAGTCACCTCCTTGGTGAATCCGGTGACCACTTCGAAGGCGGCATACGACATCTTGGAGACCACGTATGCCGCTCCTTCTCGAAATCACATCAAAGAGGTTCGTGCTCGTCTCAAAAATACTGTTCAAGGAACATCCTTAATCACACAATATTTTCATGCAATTCGTACAATCAAGGATGAATTATTGTTATTGGGAAAGCCTCTTGATTTGGAAGATTTACTTGATAAGATCTTGGATGGTTTGGATCCTATTTATAAACATGTTGTGGATTCTATAAATGCTCGAGATACACCTATTACTGTTGATGCTTTGCAAGAAAAGTTGTTACATGAAGAGTTAAAACTTAAGCCATTGGGGTCCTTGACGTTTTCGTCTCACCCTATCTCAGCATTAATGGCAGCTGCTCCGGCACTTCCCTCGGCCATACCTGCCCAGTCAGCCCCGCCAGTTGCTGCCTCCTCCTCGGGCTCTCGCAGGCACTAGAGGCCGTACTGTAGCCGCTGCCAGGCTTGCGGCATCCAAGGACACCCGCTGCGGGATTGTCCTACTCATGGATGGATGCTCCAGCACCTCCCACCTCAGCCTGCTGCCCCTCGCCCACTACCTCCAGCACCTCCTGCAGCGCCTCCTACCTCTCCCCGCCAGCCTGCACCACGTCCATGGCAGCCTCCGCCTTGGCAGCCGTTCCCAAAGCCGGCTGCCCATTATGCTGCTTCCATGCTTGCTGGTTATGCTCCATATTCTGGTTATTCTTCAACTGCCTATGGGTCCTCCTATATGCCTCCACCTGAGGCCGGTTTTCAGGCTTTTCATGCACAAGGTCCGACATATGGCAGTTCTGTTCCCGCACCGGGTCCTTCATGGCTTCTTAACAGTGGCGCCACTCACCATATCTCCACCGACCTAGCAAACCTTTCCCTCCACCAACCTTTTCCGTACACTGACTCTGTCTACATTGGAGATGGGAGCGCGCTTCCTATCACTCATACTGGTTCGACCACTCTCCCTACTTCACATCGTTCTCTTCATTTACATAACGTATTGCATGTTCCTACTATGAGGAAAAACTTGCTTTCAGTCTTCCAGTTATGTAAGTCTAATGATGTGGCAGTTGAATTTACTTCCTCTGGTTTTGTTGTAAAGGATCGCAGTTCGGGGACTCACCTTCTGGCGGGATGCACTAGAGACGGCACCTATTTATGGCCCTCACCTAGCCCCTCTGCCTGTGTTTACTTCTCGGATGCTCATCCTCCCCACACTGTCTGGTACTCTCGCCTCGGTCATCCGGCATCTGCCATCTCTCGTCACATTTTATCGCATTATCAATTGTCTTATTCTAGCTTAGCACTTAATAACAGCTGCATTGCTTGTAGTTGCAGCAAAAGTCATAAGTTACCTTTTTATAATTCTTCCATTATTTTCACTAGACCGTTAGAGTATATTTTCTCTGATGTATGAACATCTCCTGTTTCATCTAGTGAAATTTTTTGTTATTATGTGCTGTTTGTTGACCATTTTACTCATTATAGTGGCTGTATCCGATGCGACATAAGTCTGATGTGCGATACATTTTTGTTACGTTTCACGCACTGGTTGAAAATTATTTTCAACTTAAAATTAAGTGCCTTTACTCAGATAACGGGGGCGAGTATCTTGCCTTGTCCTCTCACCTTACCACCTCTGGCATTACCCATCTTACTACCCCTCCCCACACACCCGAACATAATGGTTTCAGTGAGTGCCGCCATCGACACATTATCGAAACTGGACTTGCTCTCCTCTTCCATGCTTCCCTACCATTGTCTTTTTGGCCTTATGCTTTTGAGACCGCTGTGTACCTCATAAACCGCCTTCCAACTCCTACTCTACATATGTCTTCTCCGTTCACCTGTCTTTTCCACCAGTCGCCTAACTACTCTAGGCTCCGTGTTTTCGGGTGTTTATGCTATCCCTGGCTTCGTCCCTACTCCGCTCACAAGCTGGATCCACGCTCTATGTCCCTACTCCGCTCACAAGCTGGATCCACGCTCTATCCCTTGTGTCTTTCTGGGCTATTCAAAAACCCAGAGTGCATATCTTTGCCTTGACCCCACTACCTCCAGACTTTATGTCTCCCGTCATGTACAGTTTGATGAGTCGGTCTTCCCTTACTCCTCTCTCATGTCCACTGCACCCCGACCTAGGCCCTCTACTGCTGACACATGGTGCCCCTCGCACTATGTTCTTCCTCCTGTTGTTTCTCAGACTGCTACCTCTCCGGTTTAGTCTCCCCCATCCACCGCCTCTTCTTCCCCAGTATCCACCCCGCCACAGTCTCCACCTCCACCACCACCACCACCTTCTCTTTCCACCCATCCTCTGACCACCCGTGCCAAAAATAATATCCGTAAGCTTATCCAAAAACTCTCCCTCAGAGCTCAGCTTCATCCTTCCCTTGAGCCTTCTACAGCCACTCAAGCCTTGAAGGATCCGAAATGGCGGGCTGCCATTTGAGGCGCTTGTGCGCAATGATACATGGGAGTTGGTCCCTCCTGATGGTATTCAGAACTTAGTCTGTTGCAAGTGGGTTTACCGCACTAAGTATCTTTCTGATGGCAGTGTTGATCGGTATAAGGCTCGGTTAGTTGCCAAGGGCTTTCATCAGTGCCCTGGTATTGACTATCAGGAGACTTTTAGTTCGGTTGTTAAGCCGGCCACCATTCGCTTGGTTCTTACCTTGGCAGTCTCTCGGGGTTGGTCTCTCAGACAGTTGGATGTCAACAATGCATTTCTACAGGGTCGTCTTTATGAGGATGTGTACATGGCTCAGCCACAGGAATTTGTTGACACTGATCATCCGCACTATGTGTGTAAGCTGCATAAGGCTATCTATGGCCTTAAGCAGGCTCCCAAGGCTTGGTATTCCGAGTTGAGACAGTTTTTGTTGGCACAGGAGTTTCGGAAAATAATTGCTTAAACAATATCTGTCCCAGGTAGCGGTGGAGCCGCCGGCGGCACCATTGGCAGCGTTGCCTTCTCGTCCTTTGATTTTTTAACACCATTCAATTCACTATACTCTATGCAGTAAAATAATTGCTTATCTTATTCTTTATTATATTTACATCCAACTTCACAGTGTACCATTTAGTATAGAGTTCAAATCTGCTATAATTTAAATGCATAATTCAAAATCTGAATACGTGATTCATCAACCGGAACATATACCGTAAACTATAGGTGATATGATTCTGTTTATTTTTCTCAATTCTTTAGTCCTATATGCTTCGTTATTGTAATTTTCGGAACACCTGACAGAAGAAATAAAGATAAATAAGTAAATTAAATACAAATGATAAGAACTACTAGATTAATTAATAAAGAATAGCTGGGCCAATTGGATATATATATATATATTCCGATCGTCCTAATATATGGTTCATAAAATATTTTTGATTTATCAAAAGAATTATAGTTATTATGGTCAATAAACAAAAGCATTGAGGCCTGTAAAATATTGTCTCGTCTAGGGGTAGGGTCCTTCCTTCCCGGGAACCTTTTGCCCCCAAGCCTGTAGCAATTCCATTCTAAATTTTCTCCATAACGAACAAATTTTGATGTCTGAAATTCCATCTAAATTCCACAAAATAATACAAGGAATTTTCTGGAAAATTTTCTTCACAAGCAGGACGTTGATGCGGCTTTAAATAGCGGGTATCCTAATTAAAACCCTGAGTGACTTTGCCTCTCAAGGTAATATGCACGTTATTAATCCCAATTTATGTTGAGATTATAACATTAATAAAAGGGTAATTTTCAAGATTGAATGTAGAGTGGCTAATTAGACATTAGACATTCATGTAGCATATATAGCCATGAATGCTATGTATTTTTGGGTGATCATGTTTGTCCCTTCACCCATACGTTTTTTGCTAAATAGTTGAGGAAATTGAGAAGGTGGTCAAAAAAAAAAATCTGAGAGAGAATGCCTAATCGTGTTACGGCGAGGGCAAAATCATTTTCTTCCCGATCATCTTTGGCTCAAAAACTAATAGATGATCCTGTAGATCCGAAAAATGCTCAAGGTAGCGTTACATGTGTTTATCAGTCTCATATTGGAGGATATTGGCGTAACGTGACAGTCATATGGAGAAAGCATTTGATGAATCATTCTCTCACCATATCCGTCGATAGCAGAGAAAACAATGATCACCAAACTTGCAAAATTGATCTTAAACCTTGGCATTTTTGGGCCAAAAAAAGTTACAAAACATTTGAGGTTGATGGAAATCAATTGGAGGCATATTGGGACCTAAGATCAGCAAAATTTTCAGGGAGTCCAGAACCATATAAAGATTTCTATGTTGCTTTAGTTGCAGAGGAAGAAGTTGTCATGTTGTTAGGTGATTACAAGAAAAAAGCCTACAAAAGAACCAAATCAAGACCAGCTCTAGTAGATGCCTTGTTGTTTTACAAAAAAGAACATGTATTTGGCAAGAAAAGTTTCTCAACAAGAGCCAAATTTGACAAAAACAAAGAAGAAAGTGACATTGTCGTAGAAACCTCAACTTCAGGGCCAAGAGATCCTGAAATGTGGATAAGTATGGATGGGATTGTTTTGATTCACATAAAGAATTTGCAATGGAAATTCAGGGGAAATCAGACAGTACTAGTGAACAAGCAGCATGTACAAGTATTTTGGGATGTGCATTCTTGGTTGTTTACTTCACCTGGTTCTAGCCATGGGCTGTTTATTTTCAAGCCAGGGGAACTTGAGTTGGACAGTGACAATGATGGAAGTAGCGTTGGGGGTGACAGCGATTGCAGCGACCATACCAAGTATTATTCGACGTTGGGCCACTCTAAAGCCTCACCCTTTTGCCTTTTCCTGTGTGCGTGGAAGATTGAGTGATGGCAAAGAACCTATGTGAGCAGGGGTGGAGGAAGAGTATCGCTAACAGGTTCGAACGAACCAGTAACTTTTACTTACACCATATTTTTGTATTAAAAAATTCATTAATGATGTATAAACTTTAAATTCTGGCTTCGCTTCCGTACGTGAGTGAGTGCAAATGAAACAAGCAGAGCATATATGAGTGGTAAGAAAGTCATAAGCGGAGGCATGAGTCTTTCTCACGAAGATGTAAAGTTTAGAGATGAGTCGGTTTCAAATTGGCTGAAACTTTCAGAAGAAAAATTATATGGATTTATTTCCTTTTTTCCAGAAGAAAAATTATATCCCTCCAAGTCTATGTGACTTCTGTAAGTTGTGTTCTGTATATTATTCTGCATCAAATGCTTCAGTTTTCTTGTTCTGTTATCAGCTTTTTTATTTTCACTACCACTATTTTTTACCCTTGGATACTTTGCCATGCTGCGTTTAAATCTAAAACGGCCAAAGCACATTAATAAAAATATTCTTAAGTTAAAAGAAAAAGGTCACTCATGCCCTTAGTTAAAAGGTTGTTTCAAAAAACATCTTACTATTACCTAAACATTATATATATCCTTTACTTCTAACATAGTTTTATTGGGCATATTTCGTCTATTATTTGGCATATTTCGTCTATACCGGCCGTAAACAATAAATTGCGCCAAAAATATAATCAAGATCGAGAAATATTACAAGAATCATATTATTTTATTTCAAATAATTTAAGTGTAATTTTGATTTGTTCTTCGTTCTTGAGCTTGAACTTGAATTTGATTACTTGAAGGCTGAAACTTGTAGAGAAATTTTCGGCGTTTGATCCACGAGCTTTCTGTTGATTCTTGTTATAACTTCTGGTGTCTTTTCTGAGTTATGAAGATCTCCATTTATAGTTGGGGAAGGGAAGAGTTGTGATGAGAACAAACTCTTTCCGACCAATCAAATTGAAAGGTGAAAAGGTCGTATTTGATTGGCCAGAATATGTCACCTACACATGTGGCGCGATTTCATTTGCCTTATAATTTGATTTGGCATGCCTTGTCATTTTGACACGTGACATGATACTATTGGCTCTTCCGTTTGACTTGGAGTGCCACATCATTTGATATGTGCCACCCAACTGGGCCTCTAGAAAGATGATGCCTTATGAAATTGGCTCATCATTTGTAGCCCAATTAAATGGGCTAGCCTAATGAACTTGGACCTGTTTATTTATATATATATATATATGAGACTTATATAATTAATTCAATTATATTAGCCCAATAAATTTACTTGAACTAATATATACTGAATTTAAAATAATTCAAATTATTTTATGGATTTAGTTCCAACAAAATTTATATGCTTATACCAACCATTTTAAAATAGCCATGTAAGTGAGACACATGAAAAATTCAAAATTTATCTATAACTTTGCGAAATTAGTCATTTATGCCTCCATTAGGAAAATCTTTTTAGTTTCTTTATCTTTTTTTCTCTGTGAAAGGAGCATTACATTCCGGGATATTTTCGTTCCTATAAATATTTGAATCTTATTTACTAAAATTATTTTAATTTTATATATTATCGTCCTAAATAAAGTTTGGTTATAATTTATATACAAATTATTATTAGTGCCTTAAATTAGGGGATACGGTTACACCATTTTTTTTCCTCTCCTCTCCGCTTTCCCTGTTTTTGGCCATATCTCTCTAAATACAGTCCATTATTAATGCCTTAAATTAGGAAATTTAGTTACAAACTTAAAAAAATATTATTCAGACTTGATGCTCATATCAAATCATTTAATTTAATATTGTTAAGTGGTAAAACATTAAATGCACAGTACTTGATTTTTTCAAAAATTATGCATCAATACAGGGGCGGATCTAACTTGTCGGATCGGGGTGGCACGTCACCCGCATGCTTTGGCAAAAGTTCTTGATAAATATGTTAGATATCTATGAAAAATGAATTATATATATAAAGTGGCACCAACGCTACACAAACAGCACGGTGTCATGATTCATGGTTTGACAATTTATTATGTCCTTTATCTATTTAATCTAACGCAATTTATCGTTTGTATTGAATTAACCTATGTATCCTTAAAACTACATACACATTTAATTGTTATCCGATTTTGAGGATAAACAGTTTGGAGCCTACCGGGGGCTAAGGATAATAGTGACAATTTGATATAAATTTTCATAACAAACTCTATTTTACACTTGTTCTTTGAGCTTTTAATTTCAGGTCAGATTAAAAATATCGAATTCCCAACCTGCCCACTTGAACATGAATACTGAGTCCGACCACTATGGCGAAAACAACAACGTGATAGTGTTGCTTTTGAAATCTCTAATGTGCTGTGGGGGGTCTGGGTTCGATTCCATGCAGCAACCTTTCCAACCCCCCCCCCCCCTTTTTTTTGTTTTAAATTCTTTTTCCTACTTATTAACCCTATATTTTGGGCCTTGGATCCTTTCTTCTTCCTTTTCTTTTCCTCCCCCTCCCTTATTTTTTCTTCCTGTCATTTGCCACTAAATTCCTCTATCTTCTTTCTTTTTTAGAATTTCTTTATATTAACTTTCATTTTGCTTCTTACAGTTATATCTTTGTCACAAGCTGCGTAATTTTAAAATTCTAAGTAATATATAATTTCTCTCTTTCTTGTGATACAATATTAATTTATATATTGAAGTATAATTTAAATATTATCATTTGTTGGCTTTTGAAAAAAGCATCATAATTAATAAAGGTTTTCAGTTGATTCTCATAAATGTAACTTTAAAATTTTGGCTTTGAAAATAATTGTCATAAAAAGCAACAATTAAATTGGAAAAAATAGTCTAAGAATAATGATCAATTAATCAAATCAAATAAAAATTCTATAGTAATTAAGTTACTCTTTAAGGAAAATTTTCTAATTGCAGGTGTACTTTCATGAAATAACTTTTTTTTTGTACATTTATTTATAAATTAGTAAATCAAGCATAAAAAATTTAAACTAAAATCGAATTTATTTGCTTTTTTTAAATAAAAGACCTAATTGGATTAACCGAAAATTTACTATCATCAATTCTTCTTAATCGGTCTTTAAGATTCGTGGTAGGTATGTGTGTGTATAGTAGCACCCGCAACTTTCAAATTTTGAATCTGTCTCTAATCAGTATTTGCAGTAACTCAATCATTTCCGGGGAAAACGAAAGCAACTAGTATATATGCATGCTGAGAAGAATAAGGGGATATAAATATACTGCTCTTGACGAGAAATATAGTTTATAATGGTGATGCATGTGATATGTTGTCCACTGGAGTTCTGGCCATGGGGAGGCATGCATTGAATAAAATTTTTTGCATAATTATTCGACTAAGTTTAGGTTATTCCAAAAACAAAAATTAAATAAACCACCATAGTGAATTTTATAGCAAGGATGTCCATTATAGTTTGTAACAAAAACTAAATGCCAACCCAGTCTTATAAAAATGAAATATTTAACTAAAGACGATGTTTTCTTAACTTTTAAAAATTGGAGAGAAGAGATCCCTTAAGTATTTGATACAAATTTGATACATTCACAATAACATATAAATTAAAAATAAATTTTATACAACTAATTATATAATGTACACTTTATTTATAATTTATCTACTACTTTCATATATTATTTTTATCTAGTGAAATACTACTACAATATCTACGATTTAAATACAATTTTCATACAAATTGTATACGATATATTTTTTGTATGTATTTTGTACATGATTTGTAAATATTTTGTATGTGGTGTGTTCTTCTTCCTCTCTGAAATTTCAATCAAAACTTCCTTTCTTAATAGAATTTTGTCAAGAACGAGTGAATCTAGTTTCGAGAGCATGCCTTACTCTAATAGGGGGCATAGAGCTTCTAAGTGAAGGCAAGCGCAACTATATATGTAATATCCTAGTTGTTAGCAAGGCAGGTCCGCTGTAAAGCCTACCGGCCAGAAAGTCCTTAAGAACTAGAACGCCAACTAAAAGGCTATTCCATAATCGATTCTTGTTGCCGAGTCGAGGGGGCTTGGCTGGTAGGCCGATTCAGAAAAGCTTTGATGACTCAAGGTTCATATTAGGAAAATGTGAGTGAGGGAAAAAGGGGCCAGCCGTCGGCCCGATCATCCAATTCGCTCCAACAGACAGGCATGATTTTGTAGTCAAAGCAATTTCATCACTTTCGTGTACCCATCGGACGGTAGCCCTTTCGGGGGTTCCTTTGGAACCGATTCACTATGCGTAGATTGACCTAATGCAAAAAAACCTTCCACTGGCAGGCGATCGTGTTTTTCGCAGGATTTTTCGTTACTCATGTCAGCATTGTCACTTTTGATATCTCCAGGTCTTGTCATCTAAAACCTTCCCCGATTGACAAAACGTTCCGCTACTGACACTTGAAAAAGCAGCTTCTAATTAAGTTACTCTTTAAGGAAAATTTTCTAATTGCAGGTGTCCTTTCATGAAATAACTTTTTCTTCTGTACATTTATTTATAAATTAGTAAATCAAGCATAAAAAATTTAAACTAAAATTGAATTTATTTGCTTATTTTAAATAAAAGACCTAATTGGATTAATCGAAAATTTACTATCATAAATTCTTCTTAATCGGTCTTTAAGATTCGTGGTAGGTATGTGTGTATAGTAGCACCCGCAACTTTCAAATTTTGAATCTGCCTCTGATCAGTATTTGCAGTAACTCAATCATTGCTGGGAAAACGAAAGCAACTAGTATATATGCATGCTGAGAAGAATAAGGGGATATAAATATACTGCTCTTGACGAGAAATATAGTTTATAATGGTGATGCATGTGATATGTTGTCCACTGGAGTTCTGGCCATGGGGAGGCATGCATTGAATAAAAATTTTTGCATAATTATTCGACTAAGTTTAGGTTATTCCAAAAACAAAAATTAAATAAACCACCATAGTGAATTTTATAGCATGGATGTCCATTATAGTTTGTAACAAAAACTAAATGCCAACCCAGTCTTATAAAAATGAAATATTTAACTAAAGACGATGTTTTCTTAACTTTTAAAAATTGGAGAGAAGAGATCCCTTAAGTATTTGATACAAATTTGATACATTCACAATAACATATAAATTAAAAATAAATTTTATACAACTAATTATATAATGTACACTTTATTTATAATTTATCTACTACTTTCATATATTATTTTTATCTAGTGAAATACTAATACAATATCTACGATTTAAATACAATTTTCATACAAATTGTATACGATATATTTTTTGTATGTATTTTGTACATGATTTGTAAATATTTTGTATGTGGTGTGTTCTTCTTCCTCTCTGAAATTTCAATCAAAACTTCCTTTCTTAATAGAATTTTGTCAAGAACGAGTGAATCTAGTTTCGAGAGCATGCCTTACTCTAATAGGGGGCATAGAGCTTCTAAGTGAAGGCAAGCGCAACTATATATGTAATATCCTAGTTGTTAGCAAGGCAGGTCCGCTGTAAAGCCTACCGGCCAGAAAGTCCTTAAGAACTAGAACGCCAACTAAAAGGCTATTCCATAATCGATTCTTGTTGCCGAGTCGAGGGGGCTTGGCTGGTAGGCCGATTCAGAAAAGCTTTGATGACTCAAGGTTCATATTAGGAAAATGTGAGTGAGGGAAAAAGGGGCCAGCCGTCGGCCCGATCATCCAATTCGCTCCAACAGACAGGCATGATTTTGTAGTCAAAGCAATTTCATCACTTTCGTGTACCCATCGGACGGTAGCCCTTTCGGGTGTTCCTTAGGGACCGATTCACTATGCGTAGATTGACCTAATGCAAAAAACCTTCCACTGGCAGGCGATCGTGTTTTTCGCAGGATTTTTCGTTACTCATGTCAGCATTGTCACTTTTGATATCTCCAGGTCTTGTCATCTAAAATCTTCCCCGATTGACAGAACGTTCCGCTACTGACACTTGAAAAAGCAGCTTTCAAGCTCTCGTCACTTCGGTGAATCACTTGAGCCCCGATACATTTTCGGTGCCATGGAGCTAGACCAGTGAGCTATTACGCTTTTTTCAAAGGATGGCTGCTTCCAAGCCCATATCAACACTTTTATGTACAAAAAGATAGCATTTATAACTTAAATAAAAATTTCATACATTATACAACTATTTTTTAACTTTCATATAATATTCAAATAAAGAAAATAAAATTACAATAAAATACAACTTAAATACAATTTACATACAACTATAATATACCTTTAATACAATTTCATAAGTATATTGTATGCTATGTATTTTTCTTCTTCTTCGAGTTTCATTTTGAAATTCAGGCAAAATCAGTCTAATCTTCACCAAACACCCTCAAAATTGAGATATAAACTCCAAAGAATATTCTTAATTGTTTGCAACAACACTCAATCCAAACAAATAATAGTTTTTGAAAACTTAAATTCGAATTCAAAGTTTCAAAGCTTTAGTCAAACACCTTCAAAGTTTATTGATTGACAATTTCAATTTGAACATCGATTGTTCAACATGAAAGGAAATTGCTAAGTTAAAACTCTATAGTAAAACGATTGAAATCCATTAATGAATTCGATTAAAAAAATATACAACACGAAAAGATAAAAAGCAGAGAACATCAAAGGAAGAAAAATTGGGGAAAGAGATAGAAAGACGGGGGGGAGGGGGGAGTATAAAGGGATAAGGAAATATTCCTTATTCAGTTCCTAATATAAATGGATACTCAATTAAAACTAATTTGTATATAATTGATGAATTATACATGACCATATAATTAAGTTAAAACCTAATTAAGAAAGATAAATGAGTTTCTTATGTAGTATAAATAGGAAAAAAATTCCTTATATTCCTCCGCTCATCAAGCGATGAACCAGAAACCTTATTGTGGGCATGGGCGTCGAGGCATGGCATTTAGCGGGTCAACTCAACTGATTAAGGGCCTGCTTTTAGCCCATTGTGCGCTTCTTCAAAAGACAAATATAGACCTATGAAAACTAGAGATGACATGAATTTAGCTAGCTATCGAAAATCACAAAAGTATTAAGGAGAACAAATAAGAGAGAAAATTATGAAAAGTTAGTGACCCAAAAATATACTATTGTTCCTATCCAAATCTATTTTATCTCCGGTTGTAAATGGAGATGTGCTTTCTCCATACATATCTAACCAATAATTAAGATAAGTACGAGAATGTGTTATACTTTCGCTTTTATTCCATGTCCTGATCTCCAAGCAAAGTATTAGAGCTTTTTTCCCTTCCTTTTTATGTTGAAAATCCTTATATGTCTTACACTCATATATGGAACTAGGCAAACTTTTCTACAAAGCTGCAAGTCTTTTTAGATGGATCTTCACAAGTTGGGAATTATGTGATAGAATTCCAGCACTTGTATTCTCTCTTGAAAGAAAGCAAAATCCCGAAACAATTGCCTGCCAACTAACAGCTTGTTTAGATGATTGTTATCTATTATATTGTATCGTATTATTATCTTAAATATTATGTTTGTTTTGGTTGTTATTTAAATTTTATTGTATCATATCATTAAATTCTTACGTAATGATGAAATGTTTACGTAACAACCGATTTAGTTTAGTTGCATCATTATCTTATCTTTTTCGCTCATCTCACCTTTCATTATTATTAAATAATGACGAAATGTCTCACTTCATATTACTGGTGTGTGATATCATGAAATAACAACAAACGATACAATCTATCCAAATATTATATTTATCAAATAGTATAGTACGATACAATACAATACACTACAATGCAATACGATACATTATGAAATAATGTGTAGCAACCATCCAAACAAGCTGTAAAGGTGTTAGATAAAAAAGCAGTTGCAGGTCGGCACTTGACAGTCTTTAAATTGGTGTAATGAACCAACTAGGACAAGTAGATTATCATATCATAACCGTTTTGGCTAAAATCAAAGTCAAATATTTATTCCCATCCATGAGATCGTATGAGCATCTATCTTTTATGTTGTTTTTCTGCACATTAATATACGCAATTTGAGAGACAGACTAAGTAGGGCATAGCTACTAGTCAATCACACAGATCTGGGATTTTTCCTCTACCAGAACTTCCTATATTTAGAAAGTAAACAAAATCTCTAACCTCCTCTATCCAATCAAACCAGTTAATTCCCCCAACCCCTCTTACAGATTACTGCCAAAAACCAAAGCCCCCACATTTTTCAAAGGTTCTCCACTTAGCCTATTGCCATCATCCTACTCGTTATCAAGAAGAATAAATTGTACACATGTCTGCTTCGATTTCTTTTTCTTTTTTCTTAGAACGATGATGTTCATGATAACTTTTGTACATATCTCCACTATTTCATCTGGTAAGGGTGAATTAACCAAGAATTTCGTGAAGAGTGTTTAAATTTAATATACATCTATAAAAAATAATTTTTGACCTACATACCCAATATAAATTTTATACATATAATATAATTTTTCGATGAAGAGTGTTCAGTTGATCACCCTTCAATGCATATAACTACGCCACTGGGTGAACGCAATGTAGTTCAATGGGTTTAAATTAATCCGGTATCTTTTTCACGAAGTATAAATATATATATATAGATAGATAGATAGATAGATGCAAAGATAACTAAAATTTTACAAGTACTGAACTCCGAGCCAATAATTGCAAAAAGACAATGGATTTAGTAGTAAGAACATAATTATTGAATTCATCAAATTTAAACCTTGAATCTTTCCTTATCATCGACTACCAGCTACCTTTTATCACAACAAATACTCTATAACTCTATCAACGATTATATAGATAGGAAGAAATTATTTTTTTTGGTATTTTAATTTAAATCTTGATTTCTTATGATTTTTACTCTCACTTTATTGACGGCTAGGAAATAATATTGGATGCGTAATTTAGAAAGGCCACACCCTGGTTTGCATTTTTTTAATGCTCCTCTTTTGTATAAAACATTCTCAGGAGTCAGGATTATAATAAAAACCAACTGCCAAAAAGGAAGAATAAACGTGCTTAGCAATAAGGGTTAGGAGTGAAATTCAAGAGGCACGCTTTGGATTGAATCAAGGAGACAGGACCACTGACTAGGATTCATAAGTACTAAGAGGATGTCCCTTTTGTGCGTTGTTTTTCTGACTGCTTTTGCATTAAATAATTAAGGTCCTCTCTTTTCTAAGATCTCTAAGAAAAGTGGTCTCAAGTACAAAACTCTAAATTAAATACAATTAAACGTGCAGGTATAAAGTGGTAATCACTTTTTAAGCTCCCGATCTTAATCATAGCCCTTATTATTACTTAATTATGGCCTTTATTTCTAATTCATGGACTGGTCCTACACTTTTTCTATTATGGTGGATTTCATTATGATGCTCATAATTAAGGGAGTTACTACCAATTACAGAAGCTTTAATAGTATGTAATAATGAGTCTATGATGATAAGGATCAAGTATCTTTAATTGAGGCAGTAAAGATTATATCATCATGAAATAATGATGAATCCCAATTATATAAATTCTCTCTTTCCAAAAATAAATTTAACTTGCATTAACTGCATAAATATTACCGTATTTTTTTTTATTGACAGGTGTAAATATATTTTTACAAGATAATTATAGGTAAATTTTTGTGATAAACGTTAATTGATCTATATTCCATTAAAAATAGTAAACAATTGTTATCACGGTTAAATTCACTGATATAGTGTAAACAGATTCACTGTTATTTAATATAGTAACTTAAATTAAATCCTTTTAAATAGTCGAATTTGTTATTTTTTAAGACTTACATGTGGGAAATTATCATACCAATTGAACAAGCCCATAGTTATTCCATGCAAAGACACAAAATTATCAAATTCAACATACATGACACAAAATTATCAAATTCAACATACGCAGAAATAATATAATTCTAAGTCCCATCTGATAGAAAACTGAGGGGAGGAAGAAAAAATTAACCTCCGTCAGCAGAGTGATAACGACATACACAAAGGTAATAGCAAGAAACTAAAAAGGTTTTTACACTACAGATTAGTAATTTGTTCTCCTTTCCTCTTGAATAATGTGTTCTGTAAGTAAATAAAAAAAGACATGTCAACTCTTTGGACCATGAATTGGATTAGGGTTTTGGAGAGGAAAATGTGGTAATTGCATGGGAAATGGATAGTTGAATGGTATTGAAGAGAAAGGATCTTGTTTTTGGCCTATGGCTTCTAAAGCTTTAACCTGTGACCTTAAAAATTTCAAATAATTTGCTGCCTCGTCAAGCATTGATGCTGTATCCATTTTGCTTCCTCCTGGAACCAGCCTCTGCAAAACCCTAATTCTTTCGCTAATTCTTTCTCTCCGTTGCCTCGCCGCGACTGTCTGTGGATCCGTAGATATTCTTACGTTCTTCCTCTTGGGCTTCTCCGGTGCTTCAGGCCCGAAGTTCACGGGCCTGAATGCAGCCGCCCGGTATATCATTTCTTTCATTTGAGCAATTGCTTCTGGATCCGGCTCTTGATCTATTGAGGATGCCGATGAGCTAGCTTGTTGAAAATTGATGTTGGATGAACTTGGACGTGGCTTATTGTAACTTTCTGTTATTAATCTGGGCTTCTTGGATTTGGATTGCTTTTCCGAAATGAGCTGAAAATTACCACAATCTCTATTTAACGAATCTGACTCGAATAGATTGAATTCACTCGGAGAATTCTCAAGAGCTTGGTTGTGGCTTCTCTTGTTATGCTTATGATTTGGAGATGATTGTGAGACCGTCTCATCGAGCTCATTACCATTGATGGGCTTGTATGGTTTTCGTTTTCTTTCTTCTTCTTCAAGTATTTCATGTCGCGGACAGGTCAAAAGCTGATAACCTGGCGACTGCTCCTGAGCTTGAGATGAGGCATTCTGTGTAGACTCTCCAGAAGAGTTGAAATTCCACAAGCTTTTCGAATTATCAGCGAAAATCATGGACATTCCATCATCTTCGATTGATGTGTCCGTGTTGTTGGTTGTGGTGGTTGCTGAGAGTAAGCAATCAAGGGATTCCAAAGAGCATGTGTTTGAGAGTAGTTTATGTGTAGGTTTAATCTCCTGGACTTGGCCATTAGAGCTAAAATCCGCCATTAGGCCATTTAATGCCACTGGATTATTACCACTGATGTAATTAGGCATATTTAGTATAGGGGAAGAAGAAAAACCATTTTCAACACAATCCCGGGTTAGATCTGCTGCTGATTTAGCAGCCATAGAATCAACAGCCAATCTTACAGCAGCTTCTTGACGCTGTGGCATGTTCCAATTGGAAATTACGTGTATTGGATCAAATGATGCTCCAAACTCCTGAAAAACTGGACTTTCATCCCAATTCAAACTCTCCATGCTTAGTGCTATACTCTTGCAATGTAAAGCCACTAAATCTTCAATACCTGAAAAAAAATGTGAGCCGTGGATTACTGAACTTTTCAACTGAACCTAGTACTTTGTTTAAACGGAGCAAAAATGTGTCTGAAAAATTTCTGAAATTTGAACCCATAATTAGTTGCAGATGCAACGGATTCAGTAGCCATAACGTAAACATTGAACACATCAAATTTAAATTGCATGAATTAATGAAAATTTCTTGCATAAGCTTTATGATCTAAACGAATAAAATCTCGTAAAAGAAAATAAAGCTTACAATTAAGTTAGCTGCAAACTGCAGGAAAATGTTGGTCTTCTGTGATAGACTGATGAAATCTTGAAGGGTCTTTGTATTTAGATTCAGAGCCTTGGGTATAACACAGAAGTGGCTCTAACAACCATATTCGTGATTCATATAATCTGAGATAATATACAAAAATAGATATTGCTAACGTCAGTTTTAGCTACTAGACACTAGCTATATATACAATTTGTCAAGTTGTATAAAAAGAGAAGCTATCAGAATCTCGGAACTGGTCAAAAACTTGCAGAAATGAAAAAACTAGCAAAGGGAAAGGGAAAAAAAACGAAGCAGAAGATGACATATTTACCATATAACAGAAAACTGCAAGCTGTTGTGTGAAAGAAGAGTTAGTTTTAATTTAGCTTAGCTTAGGCAGCAATATTGGAATGCCAAAATTCTTGACTCCTTTTTCAATATGTTGGTAGGAAAGACATTAGCTAATTATATATATCAAGAGGAAGAAAAAGGAGTTGTATTAGTTTGAATTAAATAATTGGGAAAATAATATTGGTAGTACTTGTAGAAATAAAATAAGTACATAGTTGAAACAGTTGACAGGAGAAGTAATGTTTTTTTAGGAGAAGATAAGGCTTTTTGGTCAGTTTTGGTGGGGCTGTAAGAGTATAAGTTTTGCAGATGGGGAGCATGAGATTTTTGAGATGCGGTTTGAATTTATATTTGTTTATTTATTCACTCAGTTGAATGTTGTTTTTCTTAATTAATTAAAGTATTAAACGTTTTAGGAATTAGGAAAAGCTCTGACCACATTCTTTTTGGTTTGCTTACTTGCTCAGCGTGCCGTAGAAAAAACAACCACAGGTACTTTTAAGCAACTTTAGGCTTTGGAAAAATTTTCATCTCTTTTGAAAAGACTCCCACTAATCACAGCTTTAATCATAACATTTTTGTGTTACTGTGAATTTTTACTTTATAGTCTCCTTTTTACCGCGGGGTTAATCATACCCTTTTAATTGCTATGGCAGATGAAAAGGTGCTTTGTTGGGGGAAAAAAAGAGATGAAAAAGGTACTTTCTCTTTTCTTTGTTCGCAAAGAGTAAAAGTAATTTCAGAAAGGAAAACAAAATCCACCGCAAAAAATGGGAAAAAAAGGAGTTACTTTTTCTCAGTTGGAGTTTGAAGCAGTTAGATTTGGCAGAACTATAACTTGTGACGCTAATATTGTTAGTTCATAAAAAAATTCGATTTTGAATCTGACTTAACTTCAAAAGATATTTATACTGTGAAAATCATTTAAAACTATATATAAAAGCAATAGATCAATCTTTCAACTAATATGGAATACACAAATTTATAATACCATCATCACGCCTAGCTAGCTCTAAATATTTGAGCGTGAATAACATAATATGGAGATGTAATATAAAGAAACACGATAAATAACATGATTGGTCTAGTTTAGATACTATGTAAAGAAGAGAGGTAAGAACTGATAAAAATTACACAAGGAGACAACATCTATATCTATCAACTAATGTGAGACATTGTAACAATTGTACCAAACTATGGGGTCTTGGACCATCTAAATATTTGGAATTATTCAATGAAACAAACAAAAAGGCATACAATAGCTAAATCAAATAGGATCAGAGTCGCTCAAAATGGATTAATATAAAGAATATATATATATATATATATAGCGTGAAATTATATTATATTATAAGTGAATTTTCGTTTGTGATAATATGTTACTTGGCATTTATCAAGGATAATAATCTAATTAGTGAATTCATTGTGCAAATACTGTTTATAACTTCAGTGCATAGAACTTAAATTTTATTAACAAAATTATAGACTCGCAAACAATTAGATTTTAAGTATAATATCACCAAATGTTTTTCCTTAATTCATTATTGATCACAACTTGATGCCACGCTAAAAATTTTGCGAAATAAAATAGGCTAAAATAATGGATTAAACATTTAGAAAGAATAATAAATCTTAGGAAATTTGCAATGTTTTTGTACGTGGGATAAAGAAATAAAGAAAAGGCAGTAGTGGGATAGTTCAGGAGCCAGAAAGAAAGATATTGGCAGGCAAGCAAAATGGTTAGGAGTCAGAACTCAGAAGCTAAGTGAAGATAACAGAAGCTGAGCAACTTGTTTCCTACGACTTTGTCTTTTCACGTCTTATCTCTCACTCCCATTATTCTTCTTTTCTATATATATTAATTTTTTTAATTTAATTTTCTTGTTTTATCTTAGAAAGAGAGAAGAAAATATCGAAGTATATTTTCAGAAGAGAGCATCTAAATCTCTGAATCCTACCCACATGCACCCCATCATTACAGCTCAATGAATGGGTTGCCATAGCAATTTGCTTCTTTCTGTATCAATTTCCACCCCTTTCTCTATATCATTAAACAGATTTATTTTTCCTACTTGTAATTGTCAACGCTCATGTTTTTCTTCACCTTGTAGTTTACTAGTTTCATATCATAAGTTGTTGAAACCAAATTATAGTCATTTGACAGCAATAAGCTCGTAATAATGATGTGACCTATGCCTCTTTTGATACTTACGTATAAGGTATAACTTTTATGTTAAATATAGTGTAAATATGCATATAATTAGTTTATGAGATGAGGATTGGCCAAAACCATATAAGGAGACCAAAGACCTCAAATCCCATCGATGTGGGACAACTCAACACATCCCCTCACGTCCAGGCCTGCACTCTGGAGCGTGGACAACATAAATGGGGGCCCAACATTGGTAACAATAATTTGGATGGGCCTGACTCTGATACCATGAAAGATTATGGGAATATTTTCCTTGATCATTCACATTCACTAAGTCAGCATATATACAAATTGCAAGCCTAACAATAGGAATGACTCTAGGAAAATAATTAGGAAGCTAATTATATGCATTGACTACAAACAATAAGCGTGGTTATAGGCTAATAATTAGAAAGCTAATTATATGCATATTTACACTATATTTAACATTTAACATATAGTAGCACAA
Source organism: Nicotiana obtusifolia (assembly GCA_002018475.1). Lineage (NCBI taxonomy): Eukaryota > Viridiplantae > Streptophyta > Magnoliopsida > Solanales > Solanaceae > Nicotiana > Nicotiana obtusifolia. Next base: position 26,238 of record MCJB01051495.1, on the reverse strand, counting down.
GATCCCCCC
>MCJB01051495.1:0-26175 GCA_002018475.1 Nicotiana obtusifolia | reverse complement strand
CCCCCCTTCCTTTTTTTGTTTTTTAATAACACAATGGTGTTCTAGCCAATTTGTTAGGCACTTCAACTATTTCATCAAGTACTCGCATTGAGTGTCATTTGCTCACAAAAACTTAATTAATTCAAATGATGTCTTCCGTAATTTTTATCCCACTTTATTTATCACTAAGTTGCAGTGACATCTATTTCTTTTGTAAAGCTAGCCAACGACATTGGATCTTGCAAATGAAAGACAGAGCGAAAGAGCGAGAATTCGGTTTGGATGCAACAATAAAACAGAAATGTGATCTGCACGTAACATGAATTATAGACGTTAGTTGGACGAGTTTCCTACTTTTGTTTAATTACTCATTTTGTAGTTTAAGCTATATATTTACACAATTGAATCACCTAATTATAAGTTAATCATAATTAAATATTTATGATTAACATTCATTAATAATTTTATAATGATCACTAATATATTATAATATGAAATGTTTGATGCTTCTTGGGACTTCTTTGGCGACCGTAAAGTCACCGGATAGGGTCGCCTGACCTGGGCTGATGGCGCTGCGTAACGGCTTGTCTGGAGTCCAGCGGCTCTCTAAGGTTTCGATATACTAGTACCTGCCACCATTATATATATATATATATATATATATATATATATATATATATATATATATAACTTAAACTTTATTTTAACAACTCCTACTTTAATGCACGTACAGGTCATGAATTTAAGTTGCTTCAAGCCTCCAAAGCTTGTGTCATTTGTCCGTGGGGCTATCAGAAGTTTCCCTGAGATAGAATCCAAATGATGTTTGGATTTTAGTTGGAGTAAAAGACAACTCCAATAAATTAAAGAAGAACAAGAAAAACAATGTATAAGGGGACAAAATTGTAATTAATATGGCTATGCATGCATCAACAATAACGGTTTACAAAATTTAATGTACCAATTCTTTTTCTCTTTCTTTTCCCCGTCAGAGTTTTAAAAATGTATCTTAATATATATTACAACAACATCAATGTTAGTTGTAGAGGTCGAACAGTTTTTCACGAAATCCAATAAAGTTCAATTCACTTAATATCTGCATCCTAATTAATTAAACGTTCAAATACCTTGTTTAATTTAGTTAGTTCAAATATTGTGCTCATAATATTTAGACAAAAGCTTTTCAATATAATTTTTTTTACATGTAATCATCAGAAAATTAGTTCTGCACCTTGTTCATATTTTGCATTTTAATAGTTTTTATTTGAGGTGAAAGGTAAAGTGAATCTTAGACAACAAAATACAAAATTCAAGGGCATAACATCTAACGAGGAAAAGATTAAAGCTACATGGATGAAAGCATTTTACCATCCGAAAATTGAGTAATAGCAAAAGGGTATTTCGCTTTACAAGAAAAAAGAAGCAAAAAAGGTAATTATTTATGATATCTTATACTGTATGATTAAAGTATGTGAATAATCATAAGTACTTGATTTGTTCGGTCAGATATAAATGTATCATATTATATTATATTAAATGGTGACACTTTTAAAACTTGAGAGGACTATTACTACTCTACAATATATAGTAGGGACCAATTTTAATATGAGGTCCAGAATTTAAGAGATGACTTTGGAATTTCTCTCAATTTAAGACGGTGAAACTTTGAAATAAAGGTAATACATCACTTACCTGGACGGGGTTAATGGGCGATCAAGAAAGCTCATGGCCTAGATTGGAAATTTTCATTGTACTTTGGAAGGGTGCCCGCCTAAGGTCGGCCCAAGTGGCCGAGCCTACGTCATAATTTGTGACAAAGGGACATGCGTACGCGCCACCCCTAAGTTAAAAAAAAAAAAAAAAGAAAAAAAAGAAGAAGGGGGTAATACATCTAATTTGGGCCGATTTCAGATGTGAGCCTCTTTAAGATGAGTGGTTCGGCTCACATAAGAAAGTGGTCCATCCACACGTAAATGCGTTGTGAGTTGTCAACTTGTCGGCTTAGATGACGTCACTTTCAAGCCGATCGATCTATTGGCTCGGCTTTGCCCACTAGGACCCACAAACGCCACAAATCCTTTCTACTATAGTAAGTAGTAGTAGTATAAAATTCTTATCCTTGAGGTCCACACGTGAACTCAATGCCTTAAGTACACGTGGAAGGAATTTAGTGGTTATTTACAGTGCCAGATAGGCATCTCCCACATGGGAAATCAATCAGAGCTGCTGATTAGGACCGTCAGATCTGATCGTGAGAATCCCATTGATTCTCTCTCTCTCTCTCTCGAAATTACTAGCCTAAAAATTATTGCTTTGTTTAATTTATTAAGTATTGTTTGATATCAGCAGATGATACGCATGATTGGTACTAAAATTAGTTTAATCTTGATTCTGATGACAGCAGTCAAATTACTTGTTTAGGTTATCTTGTTAGATTTCCTTCTATTCCGAATCATTTTGGTTTGTAAAAGATGAGTTGATTCCTAAATCCATTGTAATTTAGTAGTATTTGTTTAGTTTTAACGATGACTTAAAGAGGAAATATAAGTATCTAAAGACACTGGTTTAATCATTGATTAGGGATGCAAATAACATGCAATAGAAAGTTCCTAAAGATTAGTCTTTTTGTTTAAAAACTGATTGGAGCGAAATTAGAAATTAATCGGAAAGCACCATAATTAGGGGTGGAGCTAGGTGGAGGCAACGGGATTCAATTTAAATACACTGCTAAATAGGAAATAATAATCGTCGTTTGTTTGTTGTTGTCGTCGTCTCACATTAGATGAGTTAAATGTAGTAAGATTTCAAGCCAAATTAGGATCGGTAACTCGGTCCAACATTAACGAATTTGAGTCATTTTAGACCAAATTGGTCAGAGTGAATGCCTTAAATGGGAATTGGCCCATCATCGCCAACTTTGTGGAGCTGTTTTTTCTCAGAGTTCGTGCTACCATTTACTAGAAATGAAGAACCACAAGTCGGCAAGATAGTACATAAAAAGAATATAGGGGAGGGCCAACAAACAATTCAATTCTCTGTATTCAATTTCTTTTGCATTTAGAAGTGTTGTTGTATATATGCATTGTACAGTATCCAGTGTCAAATTCAATGACCTTAGCCCCCAACGACCTCTTTTGTCCGAATCCCTCAAACTAATCAAGTGGTCATGTGGAGAAGGGGGGACTAGGTTTATCCCTTTCACAACGTTCTGTCACTTTCTCCAACATTTTCTAGAACTTAACCCCATGGCTCCACTACAACAGTTACAACTGCTAGTATTAAAATCCATTTCTATTCCAGTAGTATTCGTAAAATTCTCAAGCTGGCCACTCCTTGGGCATGACAATGACCCCTAAAGCAAAGAGATCACTCTCCACAAATCAAGTTCACATGACTACTAAAACAATGCCTACCTTGTCAACGCCAAAATTTTAACCATCATCGTCAAAATATTCTTAGGACGACTCCGGAAAGAGAGGCATTAAGGCACTAAAATACATTTCAAATGCGTGCATAAACCAAGCGCCGAAGGTCTTTGTAAACAACCTCTTTATCTTCACAAAAAAGGAATAAAGCCTACGTAGACATTACCCTTCCCAAACCCCACTAGTGGGACTACGCTGGTCTGTTGCTTTTGTTGTGTGCATAAACCAAGTCTAAACTCTTTACTCTGCTATCAAAGAATAAGACCAGCAATGGTCTTTTTCTTTATAATACGTGCATGCAAGAGATTCTATTTAGTGCAAGCTGCAAAGTGAAAGTACGGAATCAAACTCAGTTTCATTTGCGCCTAATAAAGCAATACAAATTTAACTTCAAACATATGCATTCATTTAGCACCCCATCCAATGTAAGATGAATTGGTGTGTCAGATCAGGGTTCATCTATTAGCAAAAGAAGTGAGATATGTCTTGCTCAAGTTTGTTTAGCATGACAATCGAGTAATAAGAATGCAAAACTTTGGCTTCCAGGTGCAGCAGAAGGGCCAAAAGTATCTCACAACATCCTGCCTCTCAACATTGCTTCTGCTTTCCTTACCTGCTTCAGGGGTCCAATGATGAAAACCTGATCAAACAGGGAAGATTGGTGTTATACATAGCAATCAACACCCCAAATCCATAACAAAGAAAAAGAAGCAAGCCATCTTTCTAGTTAGCTTGCACTTTACTTCGTTTCCCATGCTGATATTTACGTGCTAAAATGCAAGTCTCGGGCAGGCATTCATTTTATCAGAGCGAGGCGAATAAACCCTGGGACGTGTTTATTTAATAGTCATGTCATAGCGATTAACAAGATGCAAGTAATTCCTTTTCTTTTCTTTGAGATGGTAACAGACAACAAGATGCAAGTAGTTCTAGTCAAAGTTTATTATTTTAGTGATGAATTAAAATATTGCGAGTTGTTTTTTGATTTGTTAACTTGTTGGAAGCACACAGTGATCGAGTTGTATTATGCAATTGTAAATTATTTCTTTAAGGCTAAAAGTCATTTTTTGATTTGTCTAAAACTTTGTAGAATCTCAAACCAAATTCAATAATGAAAAGAGTAGTCTTTGAATAGAATTTCAAATTATAGTACTATAAAGTATTTCAAGATTTCAAGAGGCACAGATACATTTCTTTCTAAGCTGATATTCCTCCTTTTAATGTTTGGGTTGTTTGGGAGTGTATCGTTGCTTCATATAAGCTTCACCCTATACTAGGTAATGCTCCGTCTAACGGCCCCACAGTAATCACATAGACCAATGTGACTCTTGGCTATACACCAGCACCAATGTAAAATATCTTGCAAATGTAATAAATGTAATGATATTGCTAAAAGTTTTTTTTTCTTTGAAATGGATGATAATGCTAAAAATTAAAGAAAGTTGATGAATTTAGCGGAAGGGTCGGTGGGATCCCGGCCAACTTCCTTCCTAGCAATGCATGTGAATGGGGATAAGTACACCAGAACTTAAGTGCTAATTTTGAACTGCAAACTTGTAAATGAATTGGCCTACAAAATTGAAATCATATGAGAGGAAGAAGTACAATGTATCCCTTCCTTATATGAATGACAATCTACTTCAGGTAATAATTCAAAAGTACGGAGTTACATGTTTAAATTTACCAACCTTGTCTGGCGTACCCTTTAATCCACCGATTAGGATTTCTACCCTGCAAAAATGTTTCATATTAGGACCCTCTAAACCAGGAAACAAGAATGATGAAAGGGAGAGAGTATTACTTGCATGATTCTTTGATTGACAAAATCAAGGACCCTTTTCTACCAATAACGCATCCCATTTTCCTGGGTGGCACATCAAGCACTGACAGAATCTCCTCTTCCAAAGTATCTCTTTCCACATTGAGGAACTCTGACATGATGAATCACAGTTTAGCAGAAATGTACTAACATTTTATTGGTTAAGATCATCTCGCAATTTGATAATATACAAACTTTTACAAATTAAATTTTCAAAATTATTTCCTATTTTAAATTTGTATAGGCTATGTCAGTCAGCCTTCCACCTACATCCATCACATCTGATACTTCTTGTGTTATACTTATGATGGGGCAGCTTAGTTTTCCACTAACTTAGAGGTGATCAAACTAGGCAAAAATCAGGACAAGGCCGCAAGGCCTTAATATAGCTATGAAGGATAAGAAACTTCTCCAATTACATAAGAGAATATCCAAACAAAATAACATGTGAATTCTGGTATCACTATGTATTCATGGCCTTGGTGAACAGCTCGAGATCACCTGGAATGGAAGGGATTGCTGGCCAATCAGCATGTCCATTGTCACTAATGCAGAAACACCGACAACAAAGTGAACAACGAACTGCAAGTCTCTACAATGATTGTTCACTCAATTTCTCAATCATCTTATGGAATATGTATGGAAGAAAGCGAACATCATCAGCAGCTGCACGGACCATCAGCTCAGATAATGGTCTGTAAGTCCAAAACTGAGGATCCTGTAGAAAAGGAACCAAGCAATGTGATTCTACAAGGTACATAAGCAAAGACACTGTGCATAAAAGGGATATCTAAGCTGGAAAGAAGCTCCATATAGTTAATCTAATACTATAATTAATTTGAGAAGTCAAAAGTTGCCATCATGTATAACTGCATAACCTGAAGCTTTGGGGCAAGCATGTTATCAAAATACAAGACCATTTACTTGGGATCGGCAACTATTTTGAAGAGCACATATAGAGTTAATTGGAGCAATAAACAACGAAAATCTTGTCAAAGAACTCATCCCTTGCCAACTCTGAATACTAGGTGATTATTTGCCCATAGCAGGGATTTGGGGGGGGGCTTTCTTTTTTTCTTCTAATTATTCTTTTGTTTGGGGGTGGGGAGAGGCATAGTAAGACTTCGGTTTATTTTCTCACTGTGTTAGTTCATGAAGACTACTTGTTGCCAGGTGCCTACTTGGTGATTCTTTCCACATATAATTCATCTTGTTTTTCGACTACCAAAGTCTTTGAGAACCCCTTGGCAAAAGGGTCAAAGAACTTTCTCAAAATGATCTTTTCTCCAATAAAACTATTTGACTGTGGTCTGGGAATGATAACCAAGGATGCATGTTCCACATGGAAGGCAAGTCAACTGAAAAAAGAAATTGGTAAAACAGAATCCAACCTCCCTCAGAAGGGAACGGACTTCTTTTTTCTCAACTTATGATATACCTGCAATCACATAAAAGAGATAGAAAGGAAAAGGAAAGCCAATTAGCAACTTAATCTCTCCATGAACTTCCTTTTTTTACAACCTAGAAGTTTTCCATAGCAAGCTTTTTCTAGTCATGAGCATCATTAAAGTTCATTGCATGCCCTAAGTTTTATGAGTAAAAACTAAAGGCAGATAGAAGAGGTGGTTAGAGTTACAAGTTCCACTGGAAGTGCAAAATATAGTTGAGGTTATATTGTGCTGTGCATCGTAGAATTTTTGCTTCATTTATTTTCGCTCTTTACATTTTTGAAGTTATGAACTAGCCAGAAAAATGTTAATTTTCCTATAGAGATTCTTCTTCCTCCCTTCCCCACCTCAGTCCTCCCCACTAATTAAATTACATGTATTCATTACCATGACAACTCAAAATATGCAGACTAAATTGTTCCCTAGTCAAAACTTACAGAATAGAATCAATTTCCAATGCCATCTCTCTAAATGTATGGATAACAATGTACAATGGTGTAAAGACATTCCTCAAAGAATGAGATGCAGTTCAAAGAGGACACTTTGCAATTCTTTTCCTCTCTTTTATGATTAAAAACCATAAGAGCAAGCATAATCAATGCCAAATGCCCTTGTTCAGCTGCCATTTTCAAAAATTACAAGAATTGATATTTTTGACTAGTGACATTTGGATATTTTACAGATTTTGCTTCTCAAAACCAAATCAAAACATTTCCAGGAATCAAAATAAAACCAAACTTAGCTGGTCATCCAGAAGGAGTATTTGCATTTAACCACTCAACATTCATATACTTGGTGCAGTCACCAACATGGGAAAAGCTAAATAGAAGCTGAACAGGGACATAGTACCCCAATAGTGTGGATCTGCAAGAAGCCGCAGAAAGGAGATATGGTCATCTAGTGCCCTCTTCTTCCCCAACTGTTCCTCTATCAGATAATATGCTTCTGTACAACATAGAAATAAACAGTCACCGAGTAGAAAAGCAACTTTGTTTTGCTGTTGGAAGTAAGTTAATGTTCAGGAGTGCTTTGCATTAAATATAACCATATCTGGAATAAGGAATCAGTGGAAATGATTCATTTTATCACACAAGATAGATTTTTACTGCATTATGGAAGAAGTTAACATCATCGGCAGCAACTAAAAGAAAAGCATCTCATTAATGGCTCATGTTCAGTCCTACTTTCCGAATTACTAATGAAAATGTCATCAATCTGATGTCAAATCATCATACAACGGTCAAATAAATAAGATTTCATCCGTTAAGCTTCTAAAATAAGATACCAACTCCAATCAGTTAGAGGTCACAAAAAGTGGTGCAGTAAATTAAACAAAATATAGCGAGAATATTATCTAGCGGAGGCAATGTAGAAATCAAAACTATCATGGCTGGGAAAAATCAGCACAATCCAGGTGATCATTAATAAGAAAGATATCTTACATATGAGGTGGTAGAAAGCAAAACATGCAAATGAGTATGCAAAGGGCCCGATTAAGCAGCAAGAGCATAATGTCTGAATCACTTATAACTTTCGTTAAAAGGTATCTAACAGGATAATAGGAGAAACTAGAAGGCATTAGCTTAAAAGAAAATACCAGAAGCTAACCTGGGTATCCATAACATTGTGCAACTTGATATCAAACTGATAGTATAATGCCTGAAAAAGAAAGAGGAATTATATGTAACAAAAATGATAAAAGAGGGAAAAGAGAAACAAGATTAGGAGGCTAAAAGAAGTTCTATAAGACCTCACTATCCCGTTTGCAGTCGTGAATAACTTTTGTGACATACGTAGACTCAAGAGCAGGCTTACAGGCATTAATCAACTTTTTCCCACCACGAATTGCATCAACCAGGTAAATAGCATCCGGAAAAGCAAGCTGTCAATTTAAATGAGGAAAGGTCAGCTAGAAAGTGAATAATATGGTCAAGCCCCACTCAAAATTCTATGATAAATCCTATAAACTAGTGAAACTAAGGATAGAATCACCATCCAACGCCCAAACAGTCAGTTTAGACATCTTGCAATTTGTGCACTAAGATATTGGACTTACGATGCAGCAAAGACAAGCTTTAGCCAATGCTCAAAATGGTTGAGCTTCGGTTGACAGGGGGGCTTGGTACAAGCCTTGACATATGAAACCCGAGCACTGAATCCATTAATTTGGAAAAAAGCAGGTAATGAGTTTGATTTGGACGCCCAAAGTCTAAAATATAGGCAAGGGAAGTTTAGGAGATAATTGTCTGAATCCTGCAACTTGTAGCCATGGTTTTTTTTTTTTTTTTTTTTTGCTTTGCAAGAAAACAGATATTCAATTAAAGTTACTCCTAATAGACTTACACAAAGTTACTATTCAATAACATCAGAATATTGGCAGTTCAAGTGATACACAAAGTTGGAATATACTCGGAACATGTAGGAATTGACAAATACCTGCACAATACAGAGAGTTCCATATCGACAGAGGTCAACACCCTCGCAATCAAGTCTAACAACCAACTCATTTTTTGGGGAAGGGTTGAGAAATGTTGCTGGAAGTTGAGATTCATGGGTGACGATATAAATGGGTACTGGTTTTAGCACTACTTCATGATCGGCATGCCGCCCACCTGCTCAAATGCATGATTAAGTGATAAGAACATTAACCTGTAACAAAATTATTACAGTATACGCATAAAAAGGGCAACAAACTAAATCCCCCGATTGGAGCCCTAATCACATCCCAAAACCAGTTAGGACAGTAGAAAAGCGTTGGAAAATAGTTGGCACACATAATTTAACCCTAAGTTAACAATATCAACATAGTTAAAACTAAATGTTGGACATAAAAGACCACCTGAATTGGAGGACGGCAGAGGAATATAAGTTTGGTAAGGACTAGGTGCTAAAGCCATATCATAGGAAATTTGAAATTATCACCAGCGCAACAATCAGTTTTAACATCAAATACCTTTTTGTCTATGATTAGATATTCATGTTCACAAATCACAAATACTGTTGTTGGTGTTTTTATTCAATGGATATTGGCAAAAAGAGAAGCAGTGAAGAGGCTATAAAAACCTGCAGAGCCGTACAGTGTGGGTGTCTCTGGCTCTCTGCTCAAGGGCATGCGCCTTTTGCTTAATACTTAATTAAAATAATTTATCTATAAAAATTTCATTCGTCTAATATAATATTTGGTTGTTCAATTCAATTTATTCATACTTAATACATGAATTACTTATAGACTTAATTAATACCAAGGAAACTAAAGAATTACTAATACTGCATTAACTATACTTGAATAGCACCCTAAAATTACTAAACCGCCCCTCAAACTCTTTTCCTAAATTTTTTTATATACAAAAAGAAGAATATTCAAGGGTATAATTATAAAAAAGATTTTGTATAATTTTAAGTCAAACACAAGCTTAGATTATATATTGCATAGCTAATTTTTAATACAATAAATCAAATACTTGATAAAAAATAATTTCAATATTACAATTCCTGTATTACTAATATCTGCATTATTAATCTCTATATTATTAATCCTTATATTACTTGAGTTTCGTACCAAACAACCCTTACTGTCTCTCTCGGGCGGAGCCGTCTGCGTGCTATTCCGTTCTTTGATTGGAAGTTATATAAGAATGGCAATCAAGTGTTAAGACTTCTTTTCAAAAGGAATTTATTCTTAAAGTATAAATGTAGTTTTTTTTTGTTTTGCAAAATTATGCTCATAATTAAAGGTTTTTAATGTTGTAAGGTTATTAATATCACTTGTTATAAAAAGATAGAAAGTTATCTTTGATTACTTCATGTCACTTGATAATGTGAAAATATATATTTTAAATTATATAATTTTTTAGAAAAAGATTTATAAGCCAGGTGTATATTTAAGCTATTTTTTTTTAATTTTTTTTTGCTATTGATGTAATTTAACTAGTTATCACAAGTTTTGTATTTTTCAGGAAAAATTATCTATTGTTATTTGTCGACGCAAAAGACCTAATACATTGCGTGCACATAATTTGAACTCTTTAAATAAATTATTTAAAAGCTTAATATGTAATGTATTTTACACCATAATTTTCATAAAAAGATATCCTTCATCAAAATTAGCAGTTCATTTTCAATTTTTGTAGCAAAATAATAATTATGTTTTACATATTGCATCCCTTTCCGTTTGCATCCCAACCATTTCTTTTCATTCCGTAACAAAAACCATCAAAAGCAAAAGTAAAAGATAAAACTTAGGAAACTTAAATATATTTCTGGTCTTCTAAATTCAAGTTCACTTATATTAGTTTTTGATTTCGCCACTTTATCAATAATCAGAGTTTGAAATTGACTGTGATGTCGAGCTACTAAAAATACTAGTATTAGTACTCGCATAATGCATAGACCTTACTAAAGAATATTAATCATAACAAAGTATGATATGATTTGTTTGAGCAAATTAGATTATACAATTTAACAAAATCATAATTGTTGTCTTATTTCACCGCGAGTACCCAATGATAGAAATTATATGTATTAAATAAAATAGTTATATAATCATTGAATAACTTTTAGATGTAATAATATGGATTAAAACGTGGTTAAGAAAATTTCTGGTAATACTATCAGCAATAGTGGTGTACTCGTGCAAGTTCCTTAGTTTGATTTGGGTTCTTCACTAAGGCCCTTTGGAACTAGTAAAGAACTTCATGAGTTTTTCAAATACTAAGTATAAATGTAGAGGGTACGGTAAAAGGTATAGTTGAGGTTAATATTATTTTTGCATGTCAAGGAGCACAGTTAAATTAATACCATCACTAGAAGATATGTAACTTTAGACGAGGCGTGCATGTGCATGAGGAACAAATTTATTCGTACTCAAGTATTTATATCAAATAAATGAATGACAGATATATTTTTTGTTAAAAAATATAATTGAATAAATAAAAGTGTGCTTTCTCTAACAGCTTAAGCTTTTAAATAAAATGATCACATGCTTCACATCGTATTGGTATTGTGTTTATACTCTCCTTAATTTATGACTCGTCCAATTAAATTGTTCGATTTAATGGACCAAGATAGAATGGCATTGACCTTTGTAAACTTGATTGTAAATTATAACATGATTGTATCCGTTATAGGATTTGAATTGTAACATTTTCCAAACCTCAAAGGCCTTCTATGCTTTCCGCTATTTGCCAATCGTGTCGACTAGCCAAGCACACTGGATCGTTTGGTAGGCTGTACTAAGTAAAATAATTTCTGTATAAAAAATTTTAATCTGTCCAATACAATATTTGGTTTCTCAATTCAATTTACGTATATCTAATCATGGATTACTTATACCTCATAGGAGGGCTTAGCTAATACCAAGGAAATAAAAGAACTACTAATCCCTGCATTAACTATACATGGATAAGACCCTAAAATTACTAACTACCCTGCAAATGCTTTTTTTAAATTTCTTTATATACAGAAAGAAGAATATTCAATGGTATAATTATAAAGAAGATTTCGTACAGTTTTAAACCAAACACAAGCTAATTTTTAATACATTAAACCAAACACTTGATAAAAAGTAATTTCAACACAATAATCCATGCATTACTAATATCTTCATTATTAATCCCTGCATTACTTGTGTTCGTACCAAACGAGCCCCGAAGATCAAGCTGATAAAAGATAATCAAGAAAATAATTCAAATGATCTTGTCAATCCCTATTCCGTAGTATGATTGCGATACTCTCAATTTCATATAGCTTGCCTCAAGAATTATTACATATATACTAGACGTACTTGCTATTGAATAGATCATGTTAATTGTAAACATATGGGAGCAAAAATTATCCGTTAGACTAATTTTTAGTAGACAAACTAGAACGAATCAGATTAATAATGGGAAAAGGGTCAGATATTTTACAGATTTTTTCTATCAAAAGATTGGCCAGATTTAATAATGTGGCACTTGTGGTTCCAAGCGTCAACACTTGTTTCAGCAACTGTTGCTACCGTCTTCCTCTTAGATGAGTGAAGGAGAGTTTGAAGCTGAAGGAATATGATATTTTTTGTTTCTTCTCAATAGTTTACATGATCCCTTATTTATAGTGCTAGAATACAAATCAAAGACCAATAGGGATTAGGATAGGAACTAAATCAAATCAATATAGAATATGGAATACTAAAGATACTTTCCTAATATAAAATATATTCTCCTAATATAATATTCTCCTAATATAAAATATACTTTCCTAAAATATATTCTCCTAATATAAAACTTTCCTAATATAAAATATACTTTCCTAATATAAAATATATTCTCCTAATAATCCCCCTCAGCTTGAACGTGGGTAGGCTGAAACGTTTAAGCTGGATCGAATGTGACCGATCTGAACTCGAATATATCTCGGGAGTCCTTTAGTAAAGATGTCCGTATACTGTGATGAAGACGGCACATGAAAAACTCGAATGTGACCGATCTGAACTTTCTCCCGAACAAAGTGAATATCTATTTCTACGTGTTTGGTACGCTGGTGCTGCACGGGGTTGCCGGACAAATAAACGGCTGAGACGTTGTCACAATAAACTACCGTAGCTTTGAGGACCGGAACATGAAGCTCGAGAAGCAAATTACGGATCCATGTAGCTTCAGCACTACACAGCTGTTTGGAGACTGTTTCGGCGGCATTTTGTTTGGTGTTTAGAGACTGTTTTGCAGCTGTTTGGTAGCTGATTTTTGTGGTTTTACAGCTAAAAAGCTGTTGTTTTTGACTTTAAAAAGATGGCTAACGGTAGTGCTCTACACGGTATTTTTGGGGCAGTTTTGTTGCATTTTTTTTTTTTTACATGTTTCGAAGCTAAGTTTCAGCTTCATTTTGGTTGGTTATTGCTTTTTGATTTCCTTTTGATTTTCTTTTTAAATGTAATAAATAGACAAAGTAAATACTACTCTTAAATAAAATTATACTTTTTTTGAAACTTCTCTTTCTTTGTAACTGAAAAGGAAAAAAACTTATACTAAAAATGTGACCCTTTTTTTTTTTGTGATTTTGATTTTCTTAAACAAAACCTATAAAAGAAGAAATAAGAGCTAAAATATATAGATTTAATTTAAAATATATTATATTTACATACTAGAAAGTGATGAAAAAATTAAATATGGTGAAAATGGTACTGTAAATCCATTGTAGGATGAGCGCGTCGAGTTTCGACCATGCGGCAAAGGTAGGATCGGTTTCTTCGGGTGGTTTGGTGCCATCGATGTGATCAAGTACTTTGTAGGCACGGACGTGTAGCTTGAATAATTTGACCCAAGAAAAGTATGAGACCTTCTTGCCATCAAGAATACGAATCTTGTTGTTGATGTTGGTGACCGTATAGGCCGGGTGTAGTGGTTGTTTGTCGGCAATGGGGTTGTTGTTGTTAATAGTGGCCGGTTCATCACCCATGATGAGGGGATGGGCGAAGAAAAAAAAAATTTAGAGTAAAAAGGCTCTGATTACCATGAAGGAATATGATATTCTTTGTTTCTTCTCAATAGTTTACATGATCCCCTATTTATAGTGCTAGAATACAAATCAAAGACCAATAGGGATTAGGATAGGAACTAAATCAAATCAATGTAGAATATGGAATACTAAAGATACTTTCCTAATATAAAATATATTCTCCTAATATAATATTTTCCTAATATAAAATATACTTTCCTAAAATATATTCTCCTAATATAAAACTTTCCTAATATAAAATATATTTTCCTAATATAAAATATATTCTCCTAATAGAAGCAATTTCATATTTCTATTTTCTACCCACTGTTGGTCCTACAATGCCCATATTTCATTCTCCTCTTCTATTGGTTCATGTGATCTTCTTTTCTGATTCCCACATGACTCTGTCTTTCTCTCTATATATACGACATAATAAAAGACTCACTTTTCTGTCATCTCCTATCTCGCCATATTTCTTGTTTCTTGATTATTTGGCCTTTTCATTGTAAACAGAAAACGTTTTCGCTTTTCATTGTGAGTATCTGCACTAATAATCAGTTTCAAATCTTCTTGTATGGATCCTCTGTTTCCGAGGCTACATATCAATGATATCGATAAAGGAGGTCCAAGGCCACCTCCCAGGAACAAAATGGCTCTTGTAAGTACAGCATTTTAATGTTCCAATAACCTGAATTGATTCTCCTTCCTTGGATTGAAGCACATTGTTGAGTCGATTATTCAACCTTTGGTTGGTAAATTTTTTATAGAGGTAAACCAAACGCATATACATAGAATTTTAGTACTACTTCATAAACTATGTCAACAAGTCAAAACCAAATACATGCATTGACCAATACATCAGATTCTTTTATTGACATAAGTTTCTATGTTTATTGCTTGTCCTGTTTCAGATTCAGAGACTGTTTTCCTAATTGATAAGTTAGCTTATTAACTGCTAGAGAATAATTACATACACCTCCTCTTATTGGACTCAACGTCCTCGCACCCACCATGGTCAAGGCTAATATAAGAGTGGCTCTGGTACCATCTGATATTATCCGCTCTAGGCCTCACGGGTTTAAAACATGTCACTAAGGTCTAAGGCTTGTTAACTTATATACCCAGCACCCCCCTTGTTTTTTCGAT
The DNA here is from genome assembly GCA_002018475.1 of Nicotiana obtusifolia. Classification (NCBI taxonomy): domain Eukaryota; kingdom Viridiplantae; phylum Streptophyta; class Magnoliopsida; order Solanales; family Solanaceae; genus Nicotiana; species Nicotiana obtusifolia. Next base: position 10,885 of record MCJB01051495.1, on the reverse strand, counting down.
GTAGGACTCTGTTTAAAGTATGGGGTGGTGCAATGGCTTTACTTAATTGATAATGTTCCATGTTTTTTCTTACTAATGGGATGAAGTAAGGACCTTGGTGCTAATGACATGTGATTTTGCGAATTACCAAATACTTTGGACGGAATATTGATTTATAAGTGCTGAGAATTTGATATAAGCTGCTTCATTTCATCTGCTCACAGAATGTCTTCTTTGGCCATAGGTTGATTGCAATTACAAAACTTTGTTTTCTCCATTCTGCAATCCATCCGAGTCTACTCATTTTGTTGAGATGATTCTCCCATATTCTTCTAGTGGAACGAATTGTACGGCGAGACATCCTGATGTACAAAAACTGAAGCCTCTAAATCATCAGGCTTTATGTCCTAATCCTTCTCAGCCACACAGTTTATCCCCATATAGTGTCGTGGAATTGATTGGTCCGAAACTATTCTGGATAGCAAGAAGAACCATAGTGCAATAAGTCTCTTTAACATGCCTAATTCTTTTTCATGTATTTCAAGTGCGATGTAATGTAGACTTGTAATCTTGAGGCTTGACACGAGAAGTTAGTTAAGTATTTTTGCTGATGCTAATTTGATTTTACTTTCAGTTTCTGCCCACGTGCTACACTATACCATATCTTTATCTAAATAACCAAGTAACTAGAACTTTGAACTGCAGAAGTGGTACTGGTTAAATTGGCATACACACTATCCTTCATATTAAAATGTACTTTGCCAGATTATCTAATTTGCGACAATCAATGGGAGGTTTCATGTTACTTTGGTGTCCTAGTTTGTTTATGGTCTGTCGCTGGTTCAGTGCATAGGCATTCTTAAAGTAATATACAAGGAATTTGAGGAAATACTTCTGGGATAGAGGTTTCTGCTTTTGTTATTATTAGTTTTTCTTTTTGTATGTGATGTATTATTAACTTGCAGTTTACTATTTTCAGCCAGCAGTGGATCTTGGCGATACAAGTATTTGAGCTACACAGGCTAATAAAGGTACTTCACATTTTTTGGCGAAACACTAAATGTAACCTGTGACCTTCACTCAACTGCAAGTTTCCCTGGCAACTCATGATTGACTCAGCCTGAGAAGGCCTTTAGCATCTTATCCAATTTTGCAAGTCTGGACGGTTAGAATTTACTTAAGCTACTATCTTTTACAGGTGCAGAAATTGATTGCCGCAACACCAGATACAACAACAACAATAACAATCCAGTATAATCTCATTAGTGGGGTCTGGGGAGGGTAGAGTGTACGCAAACCTTACCCCAACCTTCAAGAAGGCAGAGAGGCTGTTTCCGGTAGACCCTCGGCACAGGACCATATGACCAGATATATTATTTGAAAACAACTTCTATCTCCCTCAACCTTCTATCAGATCTTCAATGGAAAAATTGCTATCCAATAATGTTCACGAACCTTCTGCAGTGGTTGTTAAAGCTAAGGTTGATCCTCTGAAACCTATAACATTTGAGCATTCAGCGGATAATAATGCTCGCGAAAAGCTGCTTACTCTCGATAATGAAAATGATAAAAGACACATACCACAACAGCCAACTCAAAATTCATATGTAGGGACAACGACATCAAGATTTGTTGCTTCTGATCCCAAATTAACGCCTCGGTGCTACCAATTACCACTTCCTGGAAATCAGTGGTTAGTTCCAATAACGTCACCTTCTGAAGGACTTGTTCACAAACCCTATACTGGACCTTGTCCTCCCCCTGCTGGTCTCGTGGCATCAACTTATGGTAATTTCACGCCTGTGAACTTGTCTGCTGTTCGAGGAGACTTTTCAAAGTTTCAAAGTCAAGTAGTTGAGGATCACAATACCGAGCAGCGAATTCAAGTGATTAAGGTTGTGCCTCACAACCATAAGACAGCAGCTGAATCAGCAGCTCGGATATTTAGGTCCATACAGGAAGAAAGGAAACTACATTTCAGCCTTACCTTGTAAGGAATAGGCCGTTTATGCTATTACTATATGTTTTCCTTTTCTAATTCCTTCATCATTTCATTTAACAAAAGTCTACTGTAAATGCATTCAATTGAAAGCAACAGAAGTGAACTTCATTCTTTTGTATCATTGATTAAAACTTGTGGATGTAAAAAAATGGGATTTAAGATATAGGACAAATGTCAATAATCTTAAAACTATTTTCTGACTTCTCTGCAAATATTTGCTCTAAACTTGTGTTTCAGATAGAAGTAAACCTCGAACTTTTGGTACTAACCAAGTTCACCTTACTGTACGATTGTATGAAAATAATCAGCACGATATTAAGGCTTTCAAATAGCTTAACATTGAAACATGCCTCTCGTCGTCGTCATTACCTTTGAAGCATTCCCCTTTTCTTTTTTCCTCTGTCTGTCAATTTAACCACCTTTACTGGATGCTTAACTATTAAGAACGTCATAAAAATTGGGCCTAATTACTAGAGAATCAGATTCAGTAGCACTAATGTTTTCTCTATTTGAAAGTTGAAACCAGTAGTAATTCCTCCGGTCTGATGTCACTGCAGAGGCGGAGCTAGAATTTGAAGCTTATGGGTTCGGGATGCTAGTTTTTTAAGTTACTGGGTTCTAAATTAATAATTTATATATATTCAATGAATTTCATAAGACAAATATAAAACTTGGACGAAAACTACTGGGTTCAGCCGATCATGTACGCGAAGGGCTAGCTCCGCCCTTGCTAATCTGACCTACTCTCGCGACATGACAAACTACTCTTTGACTTAAGAATAGTCATAGAAGAATCATATTATAGTTACGATTTTGTGTTTGACTTTTCATCACACCTAAAGAGATTTGGGTTATATTTCTAGCTTTCTTTCATTCTTTCACTGTTTATCGTACAATATCAGGAATTTATGTTCTACTGACAACTGACAAGTTAACAATAGAGTTCTGAACTCGAAAGTCCACACAGAAACAGAATATTTGCAAACTTTTTGGTTTGTACATGTATATGTGGCCTTAGGGACTACGATATGAGAATACCAAGTCGTATGAAAAAGCACTTAAACAATGTTGTTTTGGGGTATAATGTATTTTTATACATGGAGCATTTTTCTGTCAATGGCATGCACTACAGATACTATCTTGGGCCGAAAAAACATCATATCATATCATATCATATCATTTACGAATGACTCAAGACAATTAAAGGATTTCCAACGTATAGCTTTAGTTTTCTAGTCGATGGAAGCAGAATTTCTCTTGGATGCCAAAACCCAAGTTAAACAAATAGCGCAATACATAAATCAATGTCACGACCCGGATTTCTCACCCTCGGGAGTTGTGATGGCACTTACTAGTGAAAGCTAGGCAAGCCAATTAACCGCATTATTTGCTTTGTTTCCATTTTTTTTTAAAAAAATTTTTTTACAACTTAAAATCAACAATTAAATAACAGAATAACTTCACGAGCGAAATAATAAACTTCAAACTTTTAAATATCGCTAATAAAATCTCCTTAACAAAACTACCCAAGATTTGGTGTCACAGCCTCACAGACTGTCTAAGAGTACCACAAATAACGGTCTGAAAGAAGTAACAAAATACTGTCTCTGGGACTACATAAAAGAAACAGGTAAAATAGATAGCGGGAGACGCCAAGGTCTGCGGACGCCTGCAGGACTACCTTGGGTCGCCTGATAATCAAGAAGCTGGGAACTCCCTACGATCCGAAACCTGCGGTGCTGGGATCTGCAGTAAAGGGTGCAGAGTGTAGTATCAGCACAACCGACCCCATGTGCTGGTAAGTGCCTGACCTAACCTCGGCGAAGTAGTGACGAGGCTAAGACTCACGGTCATGCTCGACACCAACGTATAGATACTCGTCACCATACCTATACGTCGTACTCAACAAGAAGCAATTAACAAATAGGACCACAACTCCTAATCCCTCAAGCTAAGGTTAGACCGGATACTTACCTCGCTTTGAAACTTAAATCGTAATACCAAAGCAACGATAGCAGGATTGAAACGCCGAAACTACAATTCGGAACCTCGACATAGAAGCCTCGCCTGACCGCTTTGACGAAGTTTGGTTGCTCGACTGTTTTTGTTTTTTTTTTTGTTTTTTCCTTTTCGGGGCTGTTTTGATGTGTGTTTTACAGCTCGTTTGTGGGTGTTTGAAGTTGGCTTAATGGATATTTAGAGGTATTTCAGAGGTCGTTTTTGGATGCATTTTCATTGCATAAATTTGGTGGTTTTTTGATGGAGAAAGAAAGTTGGCAGCTATTATGCGGAAGAAAAGTAGACCACAATGGAAAAGAAAAAGCTTTCCAAAGAAAATAAAGTCCATCACTAGCAAATAAAAAAAACACTAATATATTAAAGTAAGTGTATACTTAATTATGTAGTGCTAAGAAAGTAGTGCTTTGCGAAATTGGGGTGGGGGAGATCGTGAAAGGTGGCGAAAATTAGGGGAAAAAGATATGATGGGTTTTGGGAAGAGGGAACCATGGTTTAATTAGTATATGAAAAAACAATTAAAAAGGCTATAACTTGAGCTCGGGGACCTCAAAATTTGATTCCGGGCATACGCCCAAGTCCTAAATCATGATTCGGACCTATTTGAACTATTAAAACATTTATACAGGTCCATCTACTAAAAATGTTCTGAAAAATTATACATATATATATATATAAAAAATTATTTTAAGTCTCGGAGCACTGAATTTAATCTAAAAACAAGTGATGACCCTTTGGGTCGTCACATTCTCCACCTCTAAAACAATCGTTCGTCCTCGAACAGACAGAAGAAGTAAGTACCTGAGTCGGGGAAGAGATGTGGATAACGGCTCCGCATATCGGGCTCGGACTCCCAGGTCGATGCCTCAGGAGGCTGACCTCTCCACTGAACACGAACAGAAGGAAAACTCTTCGACCTCAACTGACGAACCTGTCGGTCTAGAGTAGCTACCGGCTCCTCCTTATAAGACAAGTCCTTGTTCAACTGGACGGTCCTAAAATCTAACACGTGAGATGGATCGCCGTAATATTTTCGGAGCATAGACACATGAAAAACTGGATGCACAACTGATAAGCTCGGCGACAATTCAAGTCTATAAGCCACCTCTCCTACTCGATCAAGAATCTCAAACGGACCAATGAACCTAGGGCTAAGCTTGACCTTCTTCCCAAATCTCATCACGCCCTTCATAGGCGTCACTCGGAGCAATACTCGCTCGCCAACCATAAAAGCCACATATCGTACTTTGCGATCTGTATAGCTCTTTTGCCTGGACTGAGCTGTACGAAGCCTTTCCTGAATGATCTTGACCTTATCCAAGGCTTCCTGAACCAGATCTGTACCCAACAACCTAGCCTCTCCCGGCTCAAACCATCCAACCGGAGATCGACACCGCCTACCATATGAAGCCTCATAAGGAGCCATCTGGATGCTCGACTGATAGCTATTGTTGTAGGCAAACTCTGCTAACGGCAAAAACTGATCCCACGAACCTCCGAAGTCAATGACACAGGCTCGGAGCATATCCTCTAATATTTGAATAGTCCGCTCAGACTGTTCGTCCGTCTGAGGATGAAATGCTGTGCTTAACTCAACCTGAGTGCCCAACTCTCGCTGAACTGCCCTCCAGAAACGCGAGGTAAACTGCGTACCCCGATCCAAAATAATAGATACCGGCACGCCATGAAGGCGAACAATTTCCCGGATATAGATCTCAGCTAACCTTTCGGATGAATAGGAGACTGCCACGGGAATGAAATGTGCTGATTTTGTCAGCCTGTCACAATGACCCAAACTGCATCGAACTTCTTCCGAGTCTGCGGGAGTCCAACAACGAAATCCATAGTGATCCGCTCCCACTTCCACTCGGGAAGCTTAATCCTCTGAAATAGTCCACCAGGCCTCTGATGCTCATACTTAACCTGCTGGCAATTTAAACACCGAGCCACGTATGCAACTATATCCTTCTTCATTTTACGCCACCAATAATGCTGTCGCAGATCCTGATACATCTTCGTGGCGCCAGGATGAATAGAATACCTGGAGCTATGGGCCTCCTTTAAAATCAACTCCCGAAGTCCCTCTACATTAGGCACACAAACTCGACCCTGTAATCTCAAAACTCCATCATCACCTAAGGTAACCTGCTTGGCACCTCCACGCTGCACCGTGTCTCTAAGGACACACAAATGGGGATCATCAAACTGTCGATCACGTATTCGCTCCAACAACGAAGAATGAGCGACCGTGCAAGCTAATACCCGATTAGGTTCAGAAATATTCAATCTCACAAACCGATTGGCCAAAGCCTGAATATCTAGAGCAAGGGGTCTCTCACCGACCGGAATATAAGTAAGACTGCCCATACTGGCCGACTTTCTACTCAAGGCGTCGGCCACCACGTTGGCCTTTCCCGGGTGGTATAAGATAGTGACATCATAGTCCTTTAACAATTCCAACCACCTCCTCTGTCTCAAGTTTAGCTCCTTTTGCTTGAACAGATATTGAAGACTCTTATGATCCGTGAACACTTCACACGACACGCCATATAAGTAGTGCCTCCAAATCTTCAAGGCGTGAATTATGGCTGCCAATTCTAAATCATGCACCGGATAGTTTTTCTCATGAATATTCAATTGTCTCGAAGCATAGGCAATGACCTTGCCCTCTTGCATCAACACTGCACCAAGCAATACGAGAGGCATCACAATAAACTGTGTAAGGCCCTGAACCTGTGGGTAGAACTAACACTGGTGCCGTGGTCAGAGCTGTCTTGAGCTTCTGAAAGCTCGCATCACACTCATCCGACCACCTGAACTGAGCACCCTTATGGGTCAACCTGGTCATCGGGGCTGCAATAGATGAAAACCCCTCCACGAACCGACGATAGTAGCCTGCCAATACCAAGAAACTCCGAATCTCTGTAGCTGATGCCGGTCTAGGCCAGTTCTTAACTGCCTCAATCTTCTTCGGATCAACCTGAATACCCTCGGCTGATACAATATGACCCAGAAATGCAACCGAACTCAACCAGAACTCACACTTTGAGAATTTGGCATACAATTGACTATCCTTCAGAGTTTGAAGAACCACTCTGAGATGCTGCTCGTGCTCCTCCTCGCTGCGGGAATATACCAGAATGTCATCAATGAAGACTATCACGAACGAGTCCAAATAAGGTCTGAACACTCGGTTCACCAAATCCATAAAAGCTGCTGGGGCATTTGTCAACCCAAATGACATAACCAAGAACTCATAATGCCCGTACCAAGTGCGGAAAGCTATCTTAGGGACATCAAATGCCCTAATCTTCAACTGATGGTAGCCAGATCTCAAATCAATCTTTGAAAATACCTTGGCACCTTGAAGCTGATCGAACAAATCATCAATCCTCAGTAATGGATACTTGTTCTTGATTGTAACCTTGTTCAATTGTCGGTAGTCAATACACATTCTCATTGACCCATCCTTCTTTTTAACAAACAGCGCCGGCGCACCCCAAGGCGAAACACTGGGTCTAATGAATCCCTTTTCAAGCAAGTCTTGCAGTTGTTCCTTCAACTCTTTCAACTCTGGTGGGGCCATGCGATACGGCGGAATAGAAATGGGCTGAGTGCCCGGAGCCAAATCAATGCAGAAGTCAATATCCCTGTCGGGTGGCATCCCCGGCAGGTCGGAAGGGAAAACCTCGGGAAACTCACGAACCACGGGTACAGAATCAATAGAGAGAACCTCAGCACTGGAATCACGAACATAAGCCAGGTAGGCCAAACACCCCTTCTCGACCATACGCCGAGCCTTCACATAAGAGATAACGCTACGGGTAGATTGACCAGGAGTCCCTCTCCACTCCAAACGAGGCATACCCGGTAAAGCTAAGGTCACAGTCTTGGCATGACAATCCAAGATAGCGTGGTAAGGTGATAACCAGTCCATCCCCAATATAACATCGAAATCAACCATGTCTAAAAGCAATAAATCTACACGAGTCTCGAGACCCCCAATCACTACAACACAGGAACGATAGACTCGATCTACCACAATAGAATCACTCACCGGGGTAGACACATAAACAGGAACACTCAATGAATCACTAGGCATGATCAGATACGGTGCAAAATAAGATGAGACATACGAGTAGGTAGACCCTGGATCAAATAATACTGAAGCATATCTATCACAAACCAGAACCATACCTGTAATCACTGCATCTGAAGCCTCAGCCTCGGGCCGGGCTGGAAGAGCATAACATCGGGGCTGGGCCCCACCACCATGAACCACATCCCTGGGACGGCCTGCTGCTGGCTGGGCCCCACCTCTGCCGGCCTGAGCTCTACCTCTAGTACCTCTACCTCCACCTCTAGCACCTCTACCCCCAACTCTAGCTAGTTGGGCGGGCTGCGAAACACTTGGTGCCTGTACCATAGCACGAGAACTCTGATGCGGAGAACTGCCCGAAGTTCGAGGGCAATACCTAGCAACGTGCCTCGTGTCACCACAAGTAAAACAAGCCCTCGGCTGTCGACCTTGGAAACTCTGAAGCGGTGGTGCACTGATGGGCTGCTGACCAAGATACTGCATCTGAGGACCACGGTTACTTGAAGCACCGTGAGAAACCTGAAGAGCTGACTGGAAAGGCCTAGGAGGATGGCCTCTACCATATGAATCTCTGCCTCCAGATGAAGTACCACTGAATCTGCCTGAATGACGGGGTCTCTTATCCGACCCATGACCACCTCCATGCGACAGAACCATCTCAACCCTGCGGGCCACATTGACCGTCTCTTGAAAGGAAATCTCACTCCCAGTCTCTCTAGCCATCTGAAGACGGATCGGCTGGATAAGACCGTCGATAAACCTCCTCACCCTCTCCCTTTCTGTAGGAAGTATGATAAGAGCATGCCGAGCCAAGTCGATGAACCTGGATTCATATTGGGTAACCGTCAAGGAACCCTGCTGAAGGCGCTCAAATTGCCTCCGATAGGCCTCTCTCTGAGTAACGGGGAGAAACTTCTCCAGAAACAACGCTGTGAACTGCTCCCAAGTCAAAGATGGCGAACCGGCTGGCTTAGTTAAGCAATAATCCCTCCACCAAGTCTTGGCGGATCCAGACAGGCGAAATGTAGCAAAATCTACCCCATTGGTCTCAACAATACCCATGTTTCTGAGAACCTCGTGGCAGCTGTATAAGAAGTCTGGGGATCCTCGGAAGAAGTACCACTGAAGGTAGCAGTGAAGAGCTTGGTGAACCTATCCAGTCTCCACAAAGCATCGGCGGACATAGCCGCTCCATTGCCGGTCTGAACTGCGGTACCCGGCTGAACTGCCACAACTGGCTGAACCGCTGGAACTTGAAATTGGGAAGCTACCTGTTCCGGAGTAAGGGTAGCAGAAGTCTGAGCCCCTGCTCCAGCCTGAGGAGTGGTTGGTGCTACAGGAAGTAAGCCTGCTCGGGTGACATTCTCCATGAGACCCACCAATCGGACTAAGGCGTCCTGAAGAACTGGGGTGGCAATGAACCCTCTGGGGCCTGAGCTGGGCCCACTGAAACTGTTGGGGCCGGAACCTCCTCACCAAGATTAATCTGAGGCTCCGCCACTGGTGCTGCTGCAGGAGGCTGAGTCCTGCCCCTACCTCGGCCTCTAACATTGTTTTGGCCCCTAGCACGACCTCGGCCTCGCCTTCTGCCCCGCGTGGGAACTGTTGCTAAGGACTCGGGCTGCTGTGCGGTGGACGAGGGAACACGCGTTCTCGCCATCTACGAGAAACAGAATAGAATCCAATTAGTATTGAGAAACAAAACCGCACGACATGAATGAACAATCGTGAAATTTTCCTAACTCTGTAGCCTCTGGGGGATAAATACAGACGTCTCCGTACCGATCCCTCAAACTCTACTGAGTTTGTCTGTGAACTGTGAGACCCATGTAACCTAGAGCTTTGATACCAACTTGTCACGACCCTATTTTCCCACCCTCGGGAGCCGTGATGGCGCCTACTACTGATAGCTAGGCAAGCCAATTAACCACATTATTTGCCTTATTTTCATTTTTAAATTTATTACAACTAAATAACATTATAACTTAATGTGCGGAATAATAATATTTAAGACTTAAAATATCGCTATTAAAATCTTAATAACGAAACTACCCAAGATTTAGTGTCACAGCTTCACAGACTGTCTAAGAGTACTACAAATAAGGGCATGAAAGAAATAAAAAAAAATACTGTCTCTGGGACAAAACAGAAGAAACAGGTAAAATAGATAACAGGAGACGCCAAGGTCCGCGGACGCCTGCAGGACTACCTCGGGTCACCTGATCAGCAAGAAGTTGATAGCTCACTGCGATCGGAAATCTGTAGCGCGAGAATCTGCACAAAAGAGTGCAAAGTGTAGTATCAGCACAACCGACCCCATGTGCTGGTAAGTGCTTGGCCTAGCCTCGACAAGGTAGTGACGAGGCTAGGACCAGATTTCAAATAGGCATGTACATTTATATATCTATACATCTACAGCTAAACGATAGAAAATAAATAAATAATTAAAACTGGTTAAGGGAAACATGCTTTGAATAACAGATAAAAACAAACATATCAATAATGAGTATTAAGGAAACTTGCAAATTAAGTCCTAGTACAAATAAAGGAAAATACAAGCAATTTTCACTTTCAATTTCGTCTTGTTGCAGGCGTGCAACCCGATTCCCATTTCATTATATCTTGTGGTAGGCGTACCACCCGCTCCCATTTCATTATATCTCGTGGTAGGCGTACCACCCGTTCCCATTTTATTATATCTCGTGGTAGGAGTACCACCCGCTCCCATTTTATTATATCTTGTGGTAGGCGTACCACCCGCTCCCATTTCATCATATTTCGTAATAGGG
>MCJB01051494.1:10817-64222 GCA_002018475.1 Nicotiana obtusifolia | reverse complement strand
TGATGCCATTTTTCAAAAATAAGAAAATAAATAAGAAACAATCAAGAAAACAATAAGAAAATTAGACAAAGATGAGAAAAATAATTAGACAAATATTCACAAGTTTGGACCACAGCACGTACGCTTATTTCTCAAACAACCTAAATACGCCAAATTGTTCCCCGACAACGGCGCCAATTTTGGTGAGTCCAAATCCACTACTAAAAAGTAAATGGACACGGTCACATGCAATATAATTTACCCAACTATGAGTGGCGGTCGAATCCCGCAGAAAATAATATGTAGGCGATTAGGCGTGTAAGAGAATTATCACTTATTATGCTAAGCCAAACACTTAGAAAGGTTTTGAGAAAATATTTATAACTAATTACGACAATGTAAAATAACCTAGAAAGCAAGTAAAATGATCAATGGCTACAAGCATGGATGCATTCAGAATTACACTCAAGCAACGATCTAATGTATTTCACGATTTTACAAATATGAACGAGTTTATGTTAATTAGCCTCGGGTAATAATTCTATGTTAGCTTCTTCCGAAGGCTAACAAGACTTCCTAATTGAGTTATCTCAAAAATAATTAAGAGATTAAGCACACCCGACTATGGCTACAAATAGTTCAATCCTATCCCTAGGTAGAATCTATAAAGTGAGGGTTAACGCCTCAAGTTCTTGTTAATTAATCTTTTCCAACCCCAAATTATCTTTCCCAAAATTAATTCGGAGTGAATGGCTGAGTCATAGGGATAGCTAATCCCTTTGGAAACATTAAAGAACAAGAATAATTAAAGAAACAGTAACTCACTTCATAATAAATAAAAATCGTTCAATATATAAGCACAACAAGATATTTAATCCACACTTTAAATATGAATATTCCCATAAACAAGATTTATGTGTTGGAAAAATTACTACACACTTAAATATTCAATGCAAAGCAAGGAAATGAAGAAATGAACATAAATGGGTAAGAAATTCTCAACCAAAAGTTTCAAATCTTCAAGACCCAAGTGTGTGTGCAAGAACCCTAGCTTCAAAACATGTGTTCTGTAGTCAAGAGACTTAAAATAAGCCAAAAGATATGCCAAAGATGCCAAAGATTGGCCAAAGATATGTTTTCAATAAGCTAGGTCGTGTATTTGTGGGTTTGGAAAAGAGAAAATGTGAATTGTCAATCTTGCCCAGGTCTGAAGCCCGTTGACCGCAGGTGTGGCTCCGTAGATGTAGAATTTATGCACGCATAAGTGAGGTTTGGTGGAAATGGCTATTCCATATAAGTGGCTAAAAGAGCGCAGAAGCACGTCCACAGAATCGATCTTCAAGCGCAGAAGCGCAATCGCAGAAGCGGTTCATCAATTGCAAATGTGATTTCTGCCTTGCAAGTCTTGTTCCGCAGATGCGGACCATTTCTCGGAGATGCGAGACCGCAGTTGCAGATGGTTCTGCGGAGATGCGATTCCACTGGATATTTTTGCACTTCTTTCACTCTTTTTGCATGAATCCACTTCATTTAATCTAAATTCTCTTCAAGACTTCATTTACTTGAAAATATAGCAATGCACACCATAAATCACCTCATTTATAATTAAAGGACACAAAAGCTAAAGAAAAGAGACTAGAATAAATGGTAAAAATCACCACTCATCAGACTTCGGTACGGTTGTACAACTCATACACTCGGTTCCAGACGCAAATAGTTACTACGAGGTAAACACGACTAATTTGGTTTGGGACTGGAGGAATGAGATCATTGATTATCTCGAGGACGGAAAGTTGCTTGAAGACCCTAAGGCATCCCTGGCGCTGCACGCTAAAGCGTTATGATATAGCTTCAAAGGACGCCAATTATACAGGAAATCTTTCCAAGGCCCGCTGCCCTGATGCTTGGGAGCCTCCAAAGACAATTATGTTATGCGAGAAGTCCATCAAGGGATTCGTGGAAATCATTCGGGTGCAAATTCATTGGTACTAAAGTTGGAAAGGGCAGGATACTACTGGCCCTGTATAGAATAAGACGCTAAAGCTTTCGTTCAAAAATGCGATAAATGTCAAAGTTACGCACCATCGGTACATCAATTAGCAGAACCATTACACTCAGTTTCGTCTCCATGACCGTTCATGAAGTGGGGAATGGATATTGTCGGACCATTGCCGCCGACCCTTGGTAAGGTAAGGTTTCTTTTGATTTTAACTAACTATTTTTCTAAGTGGGTTGAAGCAGGTCCTTATGAGAAGATCTGTGAATGTGAAGTGGTGGATTTCTTATGGGAGAACTTAATTTGTAGATTTGGGATACCAAAAGAGATAGCCTGCGACAATGGGCCATAGTTTATAGGCGCAAAGGTCACGAAGTTCCTTGAAGACTTGAAAATCAAAAGGATCACATATTCGCGCTATCATCTGAGCGAAAATGGTCAAGCGGAATCAATGAACAAAGTGATTATACAAAATCTCAAAAAGAGATTAGAAGCAGCAGAAGGCAAATAGCCCAAGGAACTACCCGGAGTACTATAGGCGTACCGAACAACGGCCAAATCGAGCACAAGAGAGACTCCTTTCTCCATTGTATACGACGCAGAAGCCCTGATCCTGGTAGAAGAAGGGGGACCTACCTTGAGATACTTCCAGAAAAATGAAGAAGCAAACAACAAAGCGATGTTGGTTAATTTGGAGCTGCTCGATGAGCATAGAGACTTGGCGCATATAAGGATGGTAGCTCAAAAACACAGAATAGAAAAATATTACAATCGAAGAGCTAACCTCCATTATTTCAAAGTGGGAAACTTGGTTTTAAGGAAAGTAACTCAAAACACCCGGGAACTCAATGCTGGGAACCTAGGTCCAACATGGGAAGGCCCCTACCGGGTTTCAGGTATCATCGGGAAAGGTTCTTACGAGTTTGTAACGATCCGAACGGTCATTTTGAGCTCTAGTGCATCGTCCAGTTGTTTGAGGTCTTGAATAGCTTCACTTCAGGTTTATGACTTGTACGCGTGGTCGGAGTTTAATTTCGAAAAGTCCGAAGTTGATTTGGAAAGAAAAAAATTCTAATTTCAGAAGCTTTAAGTTAGAAGAGTTGACCAAGGTTTGACTTTTGGGTAAACGACCTTAGAATTAGATTTGAAGGTTCCAATATGTTTGTATGATGATTTCAGGCTTGGACATATGTTCGGGTCGAGTATCGGGTGGCCGGGGAATATTTCGGCGCTTATTACAAAAGGTTGGCATTTTGAAGGTTTAAGAATTCCCTAAGTATGGGTTGAAGTGGATTTTGATGTTATCGATGTCTGTTTGGGATTCTGAGCCTGGAAATAGTTCCGTATGGTAATTTTGGTCTTAAGAGCGTGCCCGGACGTTGATTTGGAAGTACGTTGGTCGTTTCAGCATCAATTGGCCAAATTTGGAAATTGGATGATTTTTGGGAAGTTTGACCGGGAGTGAATATTTTGATATTGGGGTCGGAAGATTACGGGAGTGAGAGTAGGTCCGTATTGTCAATTATGACTTGTGTGCAAAATTTGAGATCAATCGGACTTGATTTCATAAGTTTCGATGCCGAATGTAGAAGTTTGAAGTTCTAAAGTTCATAAAGCTTGAATTGGGGTGCGACTCGTGGTTTTGATGTTGATTGATGTGACTTGAGGCCTTGAGCAAGTTCATATTGTATTTTGGGACGTGTTGGTAGGTTTGGTTGAGGTCTCGGGGGCCTCGGGTGGATTTCGGATAGTTCACTGATTGGAATTTAGACTTGGATGATGGCTAAAGCTTCAGGATTGCTGGTGTCTGGTTTCCTTCTACGCGTTCGCAAAGATGTTCCCGCGTTCGCGTAGAGGAAGTTGAGGGTTTCAAGAATTTACCCTTCACGTTCGCGAAGGAGGGCCCGCATTCGCAAAGGGTTACTGGTGAGGCAAGTGATGTTGTTCTTCGCGTTCGCGTAAGAAGGACCGCTTTCGTGAAGGTCTGGCCCGGTGTGCTTTGTGTTCGTGAGAGAGACCTCGCGTTTGCGTAAGAGGATTTTTGGGCACTGACTTTTTGTGCTTTGCGAACGCGATGCAAGTTCCGCGTTCGCGAAGAAGGAAAAATACCTGGGCAGATTGTTTTAAATCGGGAATTTTGCCCATTTCTCCCATTTTTACTTGGTTGGGTAACCATTAGATTTCTTGAAGAGGAGTTTTTGGTCATCCATTGTGAGGTAATCTATTCCCACCTATTGTGAGTTGAATACATGAGTTGTGTACGGATTTATACATAAAATTATAAAAAATTATGGGATTTTGAAAGGAAACCTAAAAATTGATATTTTGGATTTTGACCACGAATTTGGCATGGAATTAGAAATAAATCATATATTTGAGTTCGTATTGTTATGGGTAATGTTTACGTTCAAAAATTTTCGGAATCCGGGCACGTGGGCTTGAGGATTGACTTTATTAACCTTTCAAGCATAGTGGGAAATTATTATAAATTGATTAATTATGAGTATGAGAGTATATTTCTATTGGTTTGCACCTTGTTTGACTAGTTTTGGTGCGACGAGCATCAATTTGAGGTGTTAGAGTGGTGTTGGAGCCGGTTATGGAACTTCGGAGCCCGGTAAGTCTCCTGTCTAACCTTATGAGAAGGAAACTACCCCTAGGTGATGTAATTGTTATGTGTTACTTATTGGGGGGGCTACATACGCAAAAGGTGACGAAAGTCCGTACATAGCTAGATTCATGTTATGTCTAGGTAGACTTAGGTTCACACCATGCTATAGCTGTACTATTTGAGTTGTCTCCTGCCTATTTAATTCCTTTATTTTACGTTGCGACTTGAGAAAAGACTTGTGTAGAGTGATAGACTCCGTATGGTAGAGATTCGACGGGCTTCATGATTAGCCGCGAAATAATTGTACTCCCCTTACGAATTTCTCCCGCGTTATGCATTTTCATCGAAAGGTTTCCTTTAAAATTTATAACTCACATGTCTATTCATGAGTGGGGTCAAGGACCGTTAAAGTTTCTTATTCTAGTGGGATCGGGCCATTCGCCTTGGCAGTATAATAGATACATCTATGGTTCATGCCATTCGACCCTTGACAGTGTGCATATTATGATGGGATCGGGCCGTTTGCCTCGGCAATATAATAGATGTATATATGATTTGTGCAGTTCGACCTTCGGCAGTGCACATATTATGACGGGATCGGGCCCTACGCCTCGGTATTTCTATAAGATAGCCTTATGAAATCGTGCGTAATAATTGACAAGAAGCCAGCATATCTATGAGCTTGTTCCTGATTGAACCGTGACGACCTATCTGGTAAGGTGTATATATATATATATATATATATATACACACACACACTCTAATTGAGGAGGTAGTTACTAGCTGAGAGTTTGAGTCATTACTGAGGGGAGGACTGTACCACGTATATTTACTTGTTATTTCGTTTATCTACTCTGACTCCCTGTTTACTTCTACTCTATCTATCATATTGGCTAGTAAGTATTGATGTCGATCCCTCCTCACTACTTCTCTGGGGTTAGGCTAGATACTTACTGGGTACGCGTTGATTTACATACTTATACAACACTTGCTGCACTTTTTGTGTAGGTACTTATATGTCAGGTGGTCTTTTTGGCGCAGATGCTCATGCACTTGCGACACCGAGTTTTGGGGGGGGGGGGTTTGCTGGTTGATTATTATTGTAGATCACACAGTTATTATCATTCTTCCCTGCAAATTCTATTTTATACTATTTAAGTAATGGAGATTATGATCTCGAGAGTAATAAATGAGTAAGTAAATCGATGAATTAACGTTGGCTTGCTTGACGGCGGCGTTAGGCACCCTCACAACCTATGGTAGATTTTGGGTTGTGACAGCTTGGTATCAGAGTGTTAGGTTCACTTAGGTCTCACGAGTCATGAGCAAGTCTAGTGGAGTCTTGCGGATCGGTACGGAAACGTCTGTTCTTATCTTCGAGAGGCTATAGGTCTGTTAGGAGCACTTCCCTTCTTGATTCCTCTTCGTGCGATTTGATTCCTTTGAGGCTTATGCCTTTATTTTCCTTCCTACTCATTCTTATACGATGTTGAGCACTCGTGTTGATTGGGCATCGGGGAGTTGCAGTGGTACTACAGACGTGGAGCAAGATGTTTCTCCTTGCGCATTCGAGCAAGTTATTATCGTCTTCTTGCGGAAGGTTGTTCTATTATTTTAGCTCGGTAGTTGTATTTCTGATGGTTTTGAGGCTATGCACAGGTTGTTATGATGTTCATGAGTTGTTATCTTACAGTATTGATGTAATGGTGGGGTGCTCATTTATGTGCCGACACAGTAAATGACTTGAAAGGAGGTTTTTCTCAGTGCATGATTCAGAGGTTCAACATTTAATTCCAGCAGGTGAGAGGCAATCGGACTATAGCTGTTCAGGCTTGAGTTAATGGAGTATCGAGACTTGATATTTCTAGCATGGTGGAATTTTCATTGGTGATGTGGTGTCGTCATCTTTGTTTGAACGCATTAATGTTCGCCTGTGTTATGGTCTTCTTTGATTCGCCTTAGGGGCAGGGTGCTGTGAAATGGGGCTTGAGAAGCGATCGTTAGAGGTGGCAGCGTATATCGGTTTTAGAATCGAATCGGTGTTTCTAATACCGATGGCTCGAGAAAGATTATCTTCGAGTAGGCTTGAGTTGGTAGCAATTTATTAGTTCAGGTGCTACTGGGATGGATCTTGAATTGAAGCAGCATTTAGGTATCGAAGGATGAGGAAGGACATGGTAGGAAGTGACTAGATCTACGAATTTTATTTGGGGGTGGAGGCTACTGCATTGAGGACGATTGAATATGGCAAAGAGGAGTTATTTGAAATGAAAAAGGGTGTGAAAACTTGATTATCGTTTTTTCTGGATGCAACGTGACTTCGAGTTTAGGTCGTATTGTTAGATTTTCAGTATCAATGTGGAGTGAACGGACTCGTACAGCTGGTGAATGAGCACGGGCTCAGTAGGGTTTACCGATTTAGTAGTAATTGTACCCAGTGCAGCATCGTTGAAAGATGTCGGCATGGAATTTTCACAGGTGGGTTATCTCCTGTGAGCAGGTTAGCGGTTGCGTGATGTTGATGAGGCTTCTACGAAGAATTTTACTTGCTATCCGATAAGAGGTCAAATATGTGATTATGGCTAATGATTCAGAATGTTCATGAAATGTTTAACAGAGAGTATTCGAGAAATTTGGCGGGTTAGTTGTGTGAGATCATGGTAATTAGGAAAGGAGGAATGTTGGTGGGTTCCAGGGTTATGTAATTGTAGCTTCAAGCTAAGTGCGGAGCCCCATCATCTACGATTTGATCGCGTATTTGTTTTCTTGTGCGGTTTCTGGCTATCAGTGCACTGGCGGATTGTTTATGATTAAGAAAAGGAAATATCAGGGGTAATTCAACAAGGAACTTGATGGACGTGTGCTATGTTCGGTGTTATCGATTCATGTTCAGGTTTGGAGAAGATTCAGAGTTTATGCTTCTTATGGGAGTTATGAACAAGGAAAAGAATTCAGTTGGGCGCTTCTTTGATAGGGTGTTCCCGTACTAGCAACGCACTAGAGTTTGGCTTATATTCGGGGCCAAGTCAGAGTGGGTGGCTCTCAACAGTGGTCCTAGTGGGTTTAAGGAATTGAGTGCAGTGCCTAAGGACTTGGGAGGTTCTATATTATCATTGGGTATGCAGTGCAGTATTGGAGAAAAGGAAGAAAACAATTTCGGATTTACGGAAAGTCTTGCAGGATGGGTGCACCAGTTAGAGATGTTATTGTGTGCTTGAGGAGGGTATGAGATGGTTCATGGGAATTGAGATGATGTGGTCTCGTGATTCGGATCACTCGGTATGTGTGCGGATCGAGTTCATTATATTGTGAATGGAGCTATTGTATTTCTATGTCAAGTCAAGAGTAAATTGAAAGAAGTTGGGTCAATTAGTAATGGTTAAATCGACATGATTGTGGCAATGATCAGTCCCTCCGGAGTATGAAGTTATACATGTAGTTTCTGGACGTATGTGCAGGCTTGACAGCCACCATACCTTGATTGATTTGGAAGGTATTTGTTTCAAATGGCCTTGTTGGGTAAATGGACTCCGAAAGAGTCATGACGGTTTAGATCACGGCTTGTGGTTTGTACTTTCTGCGATTTGGGAAAATCAGTTGTTTGTTGCGTTGGTTCTTCTGAAATAAGCTAAGTGAAAGGTTTCTAGCCAATGAAGTGTTTTATTCCACTAGTAGTTCAAGGGTTATGGTGAGTACGTGTATTATCGTGTAGCGGCATGATAGGTGCAATAAGCTGGCATTTTCTTTAGTGTCACCTGAGAACGATGTTCTGTGTAAGAGGCTTTGTGTATTGATTTGCGAACTCTTGGTTGGCCTTACAGAATTAGTACGGTTAGTGGTGTAGAGGTGCAGAATTTGCTACCTGGTGCGAAAGGTCGTGGGAGTGTTTCCCACGGAGAAATTTGTATAAGTGTGACATGCGAGTCATTTGATTGCTAAGGATGGAGACCAAGTATGGAAATACTGACACTGTTGCGAATGTGAGAATTTATGCCTGAAGGGCGCTCTATTCATTTGGTCGTGGATTGTGGAAGTTTGTTCCAGATTGGGCGGCTGCCAGTGTGTGTCATGAATGGGGCCATTGTGGATCCTTGAGAGGTTATTGGCCCAGTGTGGTATGGTCAGAATCGGTTCGAAGTCCGTTGGTGGGTCTGATGTGAATGTGTGCTCTACATTAGGTCGGATGTGTTCATTCAGCATAGCACTGTTTATAGAGGAGTCTTCAGGCGTTGGATGTTATTCCTGTCATCAGCTATCCTATGTATCACTATATTATGCTATGTGAGTGAGATGGATTGATTATTCACACATGTGTTGTGATCTAGTGTAGCTTGTGGTGTTATATGAGCAAGATGGCTCTCGAGATGTAGGTCATTTATTGCACCTTAGTTGTGCGTGGGTTCCGTAGCGTATGGCGCTACCCGTCTCCCCAGGGTTGTATTTTTGCACTTGGCATGCTTATGGTCATATTCGAGGTATTTCATAGGTATGGACATTATATCTTGATGGGTATTTCCTTAATTATTGTTATGTACGGATCAGGTGGTATGCCGCCACGGGTATGCTATTTGGATCGAGTTGCACGCCGCCACGATATCATGCTTGGATCGGGTTACACCCTGGAAGGGTAACATGTGTGAATCGGGCTGCATGCCGCAACAGTGAGATGTTAAGCAAGATTCCTAATATTTGTTTTGTGTGTCTTGTTTCTTACCTCTAAGAAAGGCTCATAGTATCTGATGGCCGTTTTATTCGTTACGCAGGCTGGATAGTTCTTTTCTAGACTTCGTTCTTCCGTATGTGTCATATTCAAGTTGTAGCGTATTGGCGCATTGATGGCGTCATATGGAAGCTTCGATAGTGTTTATGGTGGCTTATTGCTGGAGCAACTTGTACTGGGTGAGACAAAATTATTGGACCTGAAATTAGTGCAATCAAATTTATATAAGGTACATTAATGGGAAAATATCATTATTCAGTTCAGAATAAGGTAATGGTTCTTATCAGGAGGAGAGACTCCATGAATTATTGATTCGGCAGGTATTAGATTCGTGAAATTTCAGCTATTGTAGTCAGAGGATGTTATTATGGGCAATGGACTTATGTGGTGCATGGTGTGATTTCGGCCTAGGTGTACGATCATGTTGTGGTACAATGCGTGGTGATTGGTACGGTGTTCGTGTGTTAGAATCAGGTCTAGAAAAGAAATTCGGAAGTTGGAACTTGGTTCTAAAGCTTGTTAGCTAAGGCTAAAGGGAGAACCTTCAGTCCGGCTCGAGCTAATGTGCCCAACTGGATTGTGATGGCACGGGTAGGCGCACAAGGTGCTAAACAATAAATTTGGACAACTCCGGAGCAGTCCTTAGCACGTTCGAAGACGAACATATGTTTAACTGGGGAAGAATGTAATGACCTAACCGGTCGTTTTGAGCTCTAGCGCGTCATCCGGCGATTTGAGGTCTTGAGTAGTTTCACTTCAGGTATTATGACTTGTACGCGTGGTCGGAATTTTATTTCGGGAAGTCCGGAGTTGATTTAGAAAGAAAAAAATTCTAATTTCGGAAGCTTTAAGTTGGAAGAGTTGACCAAGATTTGACTTTTGTATAAACGACCTCAGAATCGGGATTTAAAGGTTCCAATAGGTTCGTATGATGATTTTGGACTTGGGCTTATGTTTGGGTCGAGTATCAGGTGGCCCGGAAGTATTAAGGCGCTTATTACGGAAGGTTGACATTTTGAAGGTTTAAGAATTTCCTAAGTTTGGGTTGAAGTGGATTTTGATGTTATCGATATCCGTTTGGAATTCTGAGCCTGAAAATATCTGTATGGTGATTTTGGTCTTAGGAGTGTGTCCGGACGTTGATTTGGAAGTCCGTAGGACGTTTCAGCGTCAATTGGGGAAAGTTTGAAATTTGGATGATTTTTGGGAAGTTTGAACAGGAATGGACTTTTTGATATCGGGGTCGGATTCCGATTCCGATTCCGGTAGTGGGAGTAGGTCTGCAATGTCAATTATAACTTGTGTGAAATTTGAGATCAATCAGATTTAATTTGATAGGTTTCGGCGCCGAATAAGAAGTTTGAAGTTCTAAAGTTCATAAAGCTTGAATTGGGGTGCAATTCGTGGTTTTGATGTTGATTGATGTGATTTGGGGCCTCGAGCAAGTTTGTATTGTATTTTGGGACGTGGTGGTATTTTTGGTTGAGGTCCCGTGGGCCTCGGGTGGATTTCGGATAGTTAACGGATTGGAATTTGGACTTGGATGATGGCTGAAGTTTCAGGTTTGCTGGTGTCTAATTTCCTTCTACGCGTTCGCAAAGATGTTCCCGCATTCGCATAAAGGAAGTTGAGGGCTGCAGGAATTTACCCTTCGCGTTCGCGAAGGAGGGCCTGCATTTGCGAAGGGTTACTGGTGAGGCAAGTGATGTTGTTCTTCGCGTTCGCGTAAGAAGGACCGCGTTCGCAAAGGTCTGGCCCGGTGTGCTTTGCGTTCGCGAGAGAGACCTCGGGTTTGCATAAGAGGATATTTGGGCATTGACTTTTTGTGCTTCGCGAACGCGATGCAAGTTCCGCGTTCGTGAAGAAGGAAAACACCTGGGCAGTTCATTTTAAATCGAGAATTTTGCTCATTTCTTCCATTTTTACTTGGTTGGGCGACCATTGGAGTTCTTGAAGAGGAGATTTTTGTCATCCATTGTGAGGTAAGCTATTCCCACCTATTGTGAGTTAAATACATGAGTTATGTACAGATTTATACATGGAATTATGAAAAATTGTGGGATTTTGAAAGGAAACCTAGAAATTGATATTCTGGATTTTGACCACGAATTTGGGCATGGAATTGGAAATAAATCATATATTTGAGTTCGTATTGTTATGGGTAATGTTTATCTTCGAAAATATTTGAAATCCAGGCACGTGGGCCCAAGGGTTGACTTTATTGACCTTTCAAGCGGAGTTGGAAATTGTTATAAATTGATTATTATGAGTATGAGAGTGTATTTTTATTGGTTTTCACCTTGTTTGACAAGTTTTGGAGCGAGGGGCATCGATTTGAGGTGTTAGAGTGGCGTTCGAGCCGGTTATAGAACTTCGAAGCAAGGTAAGTCTCCTGTCTAACCTAGTAAGAGGAAAATACCCCTAGGTGATGTAATTGTTATGTGTTGCTTATTGCGGGGGCTACATACGCACAAGGCAACGAGAGTGCGTGCGTAGCTAGATTCATGTTATGACCGGGTAGATTTGGGTTCACACTATGCTATAGTTCTACTACTTGAGTTGTCTCCTACCTATTTAATTCCTTTATTGTACGTTACGACTTGAGACGAGACTTGTGTAGAGTGATAAACTCGATATGGTAGAGATTCGACGGGCTTCATGATTAGCCGCGAAATAATTTTACTCCCTTTACGAACTTCTCCCGCGTTGTGTGTTTTCGTCGGAAGGTTTCCTTTAAAATTTATAACTCACACGTCTATTCGTGAGTGGGGTCAAGAACCCGTTAAAGTTTCTTATTCTAATGGGGTCGGGCCGTTCGCCTCGGCAGTATAATAGATACATCTGTGGTTCGTGCCGTTCGACCCTCGGCAGTGCGCACATTATGATGGGATCGGGCCGTTCGCCTTGGCAGGATTATGTATTACACTCTCATGGGAGCGGGCCGTTCGCCTCGGAAATATAATAGATGTATCTATGGTTCATGCTGTTCGACCATTTATTGGGTATGCGTTAATTTACGTACTCATACTACACATGCTACACTTTTTGTGCAGGTATTTATTTGTCTGGTGTTCTTTTGGGCATAGAGGTGCGGCCATTGCGCGAACTTCATCGTGATCTGCATTTCACGCTCTGATCCGCAGTCTGCCAGTCTCCATCAGAGTTATTTATATTTTCCTATTTAACTTGTATTCCAGACAGATATTGTATTTTATTATATTTCTTAGTTGATGCTTATGCACTTGTGACACCGGGTTTTGGGAGTTTCTGCTGGTTGATTGTTATTGCAGATCACGTAGTTATTATCATTTTTCCCCTGCAAATTCTATTTTATACTGTTTAAGTAGTGGAGATTTTGATCTCGAGAGTAATAAATGAGTAAGTAAATTGATGAAGTTAATGTTGGCTTGCCTGACGGCAAATAAGTAAATTGATGAATTAACGTTGGCTTGCCTGACGGCAACGTTAAGGCGCCCTCATGACCTATAGTGGATTTTGGGTCGTGACAAAGTTTGAGAATCAATATGGAGAAAAGTTTCCAAGCAACAGGAACATGGCACATCTCAAGAGATACTATTGCTGATGAACATCACTTGTACTGAAAGTATGGCTGCAATCTTTTTCTCTTCGTTCAGTTTTTGTTCCAATTAGGTTTTTATGGAAAGGTTTTTAACGAGGCAGCGATGGAAAGCATACTACGAAAAATGTTTCAACAGAAGCAATAAGAACTTTTAATAAAAAGGCACGCAAGCGAAGAACCACTCCGGAGCGGTTAGATAATCTTTTGCTCTGTAACAAAGTTCCCACCGGGAAGTTAAGTTTGCTATCGATCAAAGGTTACCCAACTGTTCACAAGTACAAGCCACAAGGGGATTATTAGATAGTCTTTGGCTCGATAGCATAAATTCCTAAGGGGAAGTGAAGTTTGTTACTGAACTGAAGATTATCTAGCAATTCATTAGTGGAATGCTCGAAGGTGTTAAACTTCCAGTGTTCCAATTCGCATTTAAACACTGGGGGAGAATGATATGAGGATATGACAACAACGATTGTCGCTTTGACCGGGATACGAAACCCAGAAGCATAGTTATATTATCGAGACTGGAGACTGCGCGGCCAGCCCCGTAGAAACAAGTTGTACAAGTTAGCCACAAGAAATGACAATTTCCTTTTAGCATAACAAATGTTTATGTACTTTTTTGAAAATGGAAGGAATAAAGTAAAGTCCTTTTATTTATATCTTTTTCTTTTCTGAATGATGAATTGATTTTGTCATTTGAAAGTTTAACAAGTACTTCAAATGCTAGTACCATAATGAACAGGAGACGTCCTCTTCAAGGGCACCGTAAACATAAGATGCCCCTCTCTTATGAAAACCCTCACGATAAAGGGTTGATCTCGAAAAAACTTGTGCCCGAAATCCAAATGCTTTCGGGAGAAAATACACCCAAAGCCTTGCATAATCAGACGCAAACAGTAAAACTTGAGCAAAACAGTTAGACGAGAAAACACGTAAAGATTAAACTTGCATAAATGTTCAAACAAAAGAACGCAGAAAGACTCATGCAATACTTGAGAAAAAGGTGTTTTTATTTACAATGAAATTTCCAAAATGGCACAAGTACCAAATTGGGAAAAGAAATGAAAAGCTAAGCTGCTGCATCTTTGGAAACCGGAGGAAGAAATGTATCCGTGCCCCCAGGAGAAGTGGGTAGATCCGCCACCGGCTCGATATATTGACCTTCATCATTTTGGCCTTCGACATCTTTGCCTTTCGGTTCCTCTTTTGTTCCTGAGAATTCTGAACCGGAACCAGAAGAACCAGAGGCATCAGGTCTGGCCGGAAGACCTCTTTTAGTAGTTGACTTCAGCTCACGGGCTTTAACGATTTCGACATCAATGTCAATGATAGTCGCTTTAGCCTCTTCCAAGGTTTTTCTTCTCATGATTTACATAAAATATGTTTTTTCAACAACGAGGGAAGCCGCTCGGTGCTTGAGTTATTCTTTAAGTTGGTCAACCTCAGTAGAAAGATTTTCCCGTGCGAATCTAATGGACCGGAGGCTAACATCGAGATCACGGACAGTAGAGCTGAAAAGTCTATTATGATTAATGGTCCTCTTATACTTCTCCTCCAATTGGGCATATTTCACCCGGCATCAACAAGCTCTTCAGATTTAGAGTTCAAAGCCGACCAAATCATTTAATCTTTCAGTGGAAGCAGCCTTACGATCGGATGCAGCAAGAACGACACTATGGACTTTAGCCCATTTGGCCCTAGCCACTTCGAATTGAACCCCCAGTGGAGCAATCTCTTGGCTAAGGGTCTCTACTTCTTGCTCGCTTTACTGCAAACGAGTCTCCAACACAATAGCCTTAACAACTTTGGCTTCCAATTCTGAGAGGCGAGCAACAGTTTGGTCCCACTCGACCAAAAGTTGATTCTGCTTGGAGGTAAGTTCCTCCTTATCTCGAATCAACCTTAGGAGGCCTTTGGAAGCAAGAAAATTGGCCTGCGAAACAAAAAAGGCAAACTCAAAATACTACTAAGTCAAAGATAGCAGAGATAATAAAGGAAATGGAGAATATACCGTTGCGGCATTGTGCATAGCATTGTTCAATTAGCACCCTCCCAAGAGAGATTGTATCTTTTCCTAATCTTTTCTAAAGCCAAAGGCCTCAGATATTTAGCAAGTTCCACTTGCCGGGACAACATATTGTATCTGATAGAGATCGAGAGAGTAACGCTCCTCCTCCTTTGCGGATCTTCTGAGGTGGCGGCCTAATTTTGCCCCAAGTTCCCATGAACTGGGGACTGGGAAAGAGGAACATCCTCTTCTCAGACAAATGCGGCCGGTGGAGATGATGTAGCAGTTGCTGGTGGAAATTCGGTGAAGAAGGAGATAAAACTGATGGCATTGAAGGATGAGAAGTGACTGCAGCAAGCGCAATGCTTGGTGTTGGTTGCTCGTTAACCGAAGACGGCAGGGACTCGGTACTCAGCCTCACAGTACCGGGTGCAGCGACTTGGATCCAGAAATGAGAGTTGGTATTTTCTACCATTTCAAACTCCCCTATAGCGCCGGGGCATCGTCCTCGGTTGGTATAACTAACTCAACAGACTGAGCAATCTATTGAGCAGAGGAGGTCGTTGTCTTCTATGTAGAGAAGCCTCCTCCTTGCTAGCTTCCCCATCAGCGTCAATCATTATGGTGTCCATGGCCGGCCCGGGCGGGGGGCTCGTCACCACAACTTCTGGAGACGACACTGGAGCGGCATTCTTCGTCCTCTTATTCTTTCCCCCGGACGCGGAGGAACGTATTCTTTTTGGTTGCTTGTTCTCCGGCCGGTGACTCCGGGAAGAAGCACTCGCACCAGCAGCAGGCCCGGAGATGCCTGTCTGTGTAAAAGCCTCCTGTAGCAGCCTTGCCGCATCAGCAGGATTAGCCAAAACATCCTCCTCGAGGACGACAACTGAGCCCTGGGTAGACCTGAATTCAACAGGAGAGAAGAGTCAAAGAACTTCCTTATGTAAAAAGGTAAAAACAAGATGAGTTTGACTTACCATGACTTTTGACCTTCCACCCCTATTTCAAAGACAGTTCTTTCCACGTGCGGGTTTTGGGCGTAGTAACATCCAAAACATTCTGGACCCATTGGTCCAAGCCCTCAACCCTAGGTGGAACCCACCGAGTCGCTAAAATAGGTAAAGGAAGAAGAGTCCATAATAATATGGAATGAACTTTAACAGAAGAAGAAACAAACGATAGACTTACGACTGCGGTTCCATAATTTCGAGAAAGCCGGAGCCATGGTTGGGATGAAGTCACTGGTGGCGACTGAAACGAACCGTTCCATACACCCACGATTATTGTCATCATCCATGCAGGATAGCAGTTCATGGTTGCCATGCTTGTTGAAATTTATCATTCCCCCGCGGAAGATTTTGGGGGAATAGAGGTTCATCACTCGAGCTAAGGATAGTTATTCTCCCGTCTCCTGGCACAGGCGCCGAAGACGAGATTTTCCTCCACACGGAAGGGCTTACCTGTGCAAAGCACACCTGATAGCGAAGGCAGCACTCTACAATGACGGAGTCAAGCTCTCCACTTAAAGAAAACGCTCCCAAAGTAAAGGGATACTTGTAAAAATATGTAAAAATTTTTTTGGGTAAAGTTATCTGTTCCGCCAGGTCGGGAGCTATAATTGCCAAATGTTGATAGTGGAAGTCTTCCTTCATAGCAGGATCACTGGAAGGACGGTTAGAAAAAGGGTATACGCTAACAGCCCACGTACGAGGGTGAGCAGAATGGTACTTCTCTTCAAAATCTTTGATGGTAATCCGATTTTTTGGGATGATGGTACTCACCGTGGGGGGAGCAGCATAATCAATTTTATCGTTTTTCTTTAAAGAACTTGGGTTTCTTAAAGAAGAAGCCATTTTTTTATCAGAATGAGGATTTGTTTCTCTCAAAGAAGGAAGCTAAAGAAAGGTTAAAGACGAAGTGTGAGTTGAGTAAAGAAAGTCTGAGAACATTGTGAGTGTTACGAAGTGTAAATGAAGGAGGAAGATGCGTATAAGTAAAGTTATAGATGGCTAAACCCGTGACCATAATTACCTCGATAACCGTCAAAAGTTATGCTAAATCATGGGATGACTGTTCGGGGCATTACATGCGGAGAGACGTGCATCTAATCAACAGTCAGAAACTTTTCAGAGGGAGTCAGTAAATTTCTTGCCAAAAAGAATGTTTCTACGAACTTCTTGGTGACACAAAGTTATGCCATCGGAAAGCAGAGAGACTATCTGTATAGGGTAAAATATGTTATATTAAATTATCGCATGAGGAAGTGACACGTGGAGCCGAAGATAGAAGATAGCTGAAACCGAAAGCAATGGTCTCGTCTGTTACCGGAGAGAATAATACTCATAAAGATGAAATAAATGCTTGCCACACGGGAGTATTTAATGAAAAATATTCTATAACATTAAGTATACTGCCTGTTACAAGAAATATGGCATTCACTGCCCGCTGTTACACATTCTTCAATGGCCCTCATAATTGACAATAAAGAGGAGCTTGATCCTAGGACCTTGTTCTCTAAGTGCAGCTATAAATAGTGAGCTCTACTATCATTGTAAATGACACGAATTTTCTGGCAAACATACGCTACACTCTATTCAAAGCTTAATATAATTTTATCTTCTTGTTTTTTGATATCATTCTTGTTGTGCCCGGAAGCCCTGCTCCCGGAATTACTATTTCTGTTATTTCGTCTCCATTTCAAGGTTAAGTATTATATTTTCATCCAATTCATCTATTATTTCAGGATCAAATTAATTCACTTGTCTAGAAATCACGTATAAATTCAACTGTACCGTTTTACGAAAAAAATACTTATTTTAAAGAATTTAATTAATTAAATTTTTTTTATACTTTCAAAGCATTTTTATCGATTTTAATAGGTCACTCACCATCTTTTATAAGGTACCAATTTATGTTTGCTATGAAAAAGTTACTTATATTTTGCCTTTATATGATTTGATAATATACAAACACTGTAAATATATACTCCAAAAAATAGACTCTTTTTAAAACAGCGCGTAGCACTCCTCATATCCCAAGTGAAAAAGAAAGGCTCTTACAAGAAGTAATTTGCGACTCTATATTGTCTGTTTGACACTATTTATGATTTTACGATACTAAGCCAACTGAGCATCTTGTCGTTGCTATCACAACGTTAAAACGAATATAAATTATAAATATGATACTCGTGCAAAGAATTTTTACACATTAATATATTGTAATATGTTATAGCAAGTAGTTTGCCTTTTTTCGGGTAATTAATTCAATCTTTTATGAATAATTACTTTAGTAGCCACCAATAGAAATACGGTCAAAACCGTACGCGGCGACCGACCGACCGAGTTTTCGATCGGTAAAAAAAGATCGAAGTCGATCGATTTTTTAAAATATCTTTTTTTCCAAATCTTTTTATGAAATTATTTGATTTTTTTCCTGCCAAAACGCGAAAATTTATTTTTGCATCCCAAGAAGTTTATTTTTCAAGAAAATGAATTACTTTGGTCGATTATTCATTTAAAATAAATTAAAATTAATATTCAAAAAATCGAGCAAAATCGGATGGTCATTTTAATAAATCAAACAATTTTGGTTGATTTTATTTTATTAACAAAATCGATTGAAATCGGTCAGTTATTATTGTCGCGAAAATAGAATTAAAGAGTAAAAATAAAATAAAAGAAAGTGTTAAACCAAAAAACACCAATAGTCAAAGATAGTATCCTGCCACAGTACAGACCTAGTTCAATTCTCAGATGGTGCATTTTAAATTACATAATTAAAAAAAAATGACGGATATGAAATTTAATTGACCGACCAAAATAATCGGTTGTGATTATCGAAGTCGATCAGTTTGCTCTACCAACCTAATGATTTCCAACCGCTACAAATCGATCTATTTTTGATAATTACCAAGGATACTAGTCAGTTTTGTTGGTCGACCAAATTTCTAGTAGTGGGTGGTCTATTAGATGTCTTCATTGCTCGATAAAAATTTGGTCCAACTATAGAAGAAGAAGAAGAGGAGAAATAACACTGAAACTTTGAGGTCATTCTGATTTCAAAATTATTGTTATTGCAGAAGAATGAAAGTGGTGAGAAGACAGAATGGTCGCTGCTATGAAGCATGTTATTTTCCACCAATTCCTTCTACAATTATTCGTTGTTGTTTAATGAGAAAAATGGATAGTGAATTAATTTATCAGAGACTTTCCAAGAACTTTGGTGGAAGAGGGGCCAATGGTTAACCCTTTCTATGTTTTCGTCTCATAACTGTATGGGACAAAATCTGTCCTAGAATATTTAGGGTAATATAGCATTAAGGGAAGAGTCAGCCAAGGTCGGCCAGGTAGCAGCAAGATTCAGGGTCGAGATGTCAATAATGACTGAGATCGAGCACACTAACATAGCAGTAACGACTAATTTTTGAAATAGGATATTAAAAAGAATATTCTAGTGAATATTCTCTGTACTTGTACCATTAGGGTTTGTTAGATATGTCTCAAATAAATAAGAAAAGAGAGGAAAAAAGGGCATGTAATATTCACTTGATAAGAAAACTTTTCAGAAGAAGATTCTCTCTCTCGTAAAGATATAAATATTACCTTTTTATCAAGATTCTTGCCTATTCTATTCAACAGCTTTCTACCAGATTCGAGGATAGTTCGAACAAGCCTTAGATTTATCTGTCATTCATCATTGTTAGGAGGAACATTCGTCCAATCCAACCTTTATTAGGTGAATCATTCTCCTTATTTACTTAAATGTCATTTATTGTTATTTATTGCTAGTTACACCTCCATTATTGCTCATTCTTTATGAACATTTTGTGCCTATCGATGTCAACATTTCACTGGATCTGTCCTATCTCACACACGTTTTTAAGATTCACATCTAGAGTTATTATCATTAACTAGATTTAACCTACTAATACATAAATTTAATAGTTTAGCCGAAAGTTATACTTTTTGGTCAAACAATTTGGCACCGTCTGTGGGGATTATCTAGTTAACTCTTTTAGCTTCTTCTAGAATTACAACTGACACTGGTCACTGTAACATATCGCATCTTTTGAGAAATAATGAGCCTAGACTGAAAAAAAAATCGAGGTAAAAAACTGAGGGCTCAATCGAGGTCAAAACCGAGGGTGAAATCGAAGTCAAATCCGAGGGTGAAATCGAAGTCAAAACCGAGGGTGCTCTCGAGGTTAAAATTGAGGGTCCTCTCGAAGCTTAAAATCGAGGATCCTCCCGAGGCCTCAAATCGAGGTACCAATCGAGGTCGATTCCGAGGTCTAAGACCGAGGATGGAATCAAGGTTGATTCCGAGACCTCAGACCGAGGATGGAATCGAGGTCGATTCCGAGACCAAACCGAGGATGGAATCGAGATAGATTCCAAGACCAATATCGAGGTCCAAAATCAAGACCAAAACTGAGGCCAATACCGAGCCCAAAATCGAGGTCATTTTCGAGGTATTATCGACACCAACTTCAGACCGAGGGCAGAACCGAGACCCTATAAATTTGATAACCTTTTTGTAAAGGTTAGATAAGTTTGTATATAATATTAGCCACGTGTGCTCATTGGAATAAGTATTTTATCTTTATCAAGTAGATAATGTAATGTACTGGAGAGACTTTCTAATACCACGTGGCATGTGACAATGCTTTTCTCAAATTGAATCTTAGAGGAGGACAAATCCTTTCAATATAAATGTCCAACTACTGTGAGCCCTTCTACACTAAGAAAGGGACTTTGGCAATAGTCGGTCACGGTAGATATTCCGCGGACCTTAGCCTCTAAAAAATAAAGTGTTTAAGAAAGAATGTTAAGACACGGTATTATTGGGGAAAGGAGGAAATCGTCAGAGACACAATTCCCTCCAACAATTAGGTGAAGGAACTCCATCTTGACTGTTCTCTGTTCCAGAGCACTGAAGGGCACGAAGCTCTCTTCTAAGTACAACTCTCCGTAGTTTCATCCATCCAATTAAGTTAAGTTTAATTTTTAAGGCATGCTATTGTTGGGGAACGCACGGAAGGAGTTCAAGTCATAGTAATTATATAAATAGGTTATGAGCTCTTTCCTTATGATACGAAAATTTGTGGTGGTGCGGAAGCTCGTGTAGGGCTTGATTATTTGTTAAAAGGAGGTCGGGTGTCGAGTACACCATTGGATAAAGCCTCGGGAGCTTGCCGCTCTTTGATTGCTTGATTGGTATAGCTGTAGTTTTAGTTGATGTTATGGTTGTTGGCTGTTATGACTTATGGGAAATCTTATAATAGGGGAGGTGCTGTCCGTTTCATCGTAGACTGAGGAATCGTAACTTTTTTTCATAAATCGAAGTTGGCCAGCATATATAAGGTATGTGAGACTATCACTTTCCTTCTTTTGCACGGCTCTGATTATACATACGCATTGAACGAGCCCCCAAAGATGCTTTACTCTTAGGGACTAGTAGTACTTATATTGTTTCCCCTCTTATAGGAGGATTGAGGTTGATGTTATTTCTTTGACCTTACGTCACTTCAAAAGGTTCATAATGTGATTCCAATGAGTCCAGCATGCAATATCTATTTTACCGCGTCGCGTTATAGTCGGCCAGGAAGGCACCTATTTTGCAACTATATATATGTATATATTTTACTCTACTGAGCTGCGCTATAGTCGGCAGCTGTTTTACTTTACCACGCCGCGCTATCGTCGGCCGGGCAGGCACCTATTGTGCAACCACTGATCAGTTGGGTATGATGTTGCCGAGCCTTATGATGGCCGGGGTATGATATGATGATGATGAGGCCCACAGAGGAGTACTTATATGATGATGATGGTTTTTAAAAGGATACACACACACACACACACACACACACACACATCAGGCATTTCATGATTAGTTTCCCTCAGAGGCACTCAGATGTTACATGGTGTATATTCTTTGCCCTTATACACATTATTGTTACATTATGCTTTTCTGTCTTACATACTCAGTACTTTATTCGTACTGACATCTTTTTTTTTGTGGATGATGCATATCGTGCTGCAGGTCCTGATAGACAGGTAGATGAAGCTCCCCCACCATAGCAGGTAGCAGGTTCAGCGGCTGTTGGCGAGGTCCCTTCACCGGACTTGTCGTGGTCTTGGTATGCATATTTTTGTTATAGGAATTATGGGTATGTCGGGGCCCTGTTCCGGCAAAATTTGCAGCACTTATGTTCTTTAGAGGCTCATAGACAAGTCTCGAGTCATGTATAGTTGGGATTGCCTTGTTGGCAAATTTATTTTTGTTGTATAGTCTTTCATGACTGCCTTGTCGGCTATGGTATATATGTTTATGGCATTACCCATCTTTTTTGGTTGATTAGAATTCTTGTCTACCATTTACACTGATTTCGTTGGCCCTTACAGATAATAAGAAAGGTTAGATAAGATTTATGTCGGCACTCGGCAGGTAGGGCGAGGGTGCCCGTCGCGGCCCTCCGGCTTGGGTCGTGACAAACGTGGTATTAGAGCAAGTATGTCCTAGGGGTTGTCTATGAGCCGTGTCTAGTAGAGTCTTGATTATGGATGTGCGCGCGCCACATTTATAATTAGGAGGCTGCATGACATTTAGGGTTGTTACCTTTTTCCTGAATCTAGATCGTACGCAGAGCTGAGTCGTAAGTATTCGTCTCTAATATTCACCATGTTTTTTTTAGTGATGCCCACGACTAGGAAGCAAGTGATTAGTAGACGCCTTGATACAGCTGTGGGAGAGGGTACCAGTCAGGTGCCTCTCGCCAGAGCAGGCCAAAGTGAGCCTCAGAATGAGATGCCGTCTCAGACCTCATTTACTCCTTCTCCTCTAGAAGATATTAGAAGGCACCCAGCATCTCCAGTTCCTCCATCCGGTACTACAAACCAGGATATGCAGAGTGCGGTGCAGTTGTTGACTAGCTTGGTAGCTGCTCAGGCTCAGAGGCAGAATGTTGGTGTTGCTGATAAATTGGCTGGTGTAAGAGTTCGTGATTTCATTAATCTATACCCTCCATTGTTTACTGGGTCAGACGCTAAGGAGGACCCGCTGACTTTTATTAATCAGGTTCATCATACAATGCGGGTTATGCACGCTAGTGATACGAAGGCAGTAGAGTTGGCTTCTTATCGGTTACAGGATTTAGTAGTTTTCTGGTATGATAGTTGGGAGAGATCACAGGGTCCGAACGCTCCTCCACCTGTGTGGAAAGAATTTGCTGAGGCCTTTCTTCGTCACTACTTTCCAGTTGAGATACAACGAGCTAGAGCTAATAAGTTCTTGAACCTTCGACAGGGTAATATGAGTGTGCGAGAGTATAGTGTGCACTTTGACTCTTAGCAAGGTATGCTCCCCATATGGTGGCCGAGATGAGCGATAGGGTGCACCTGTTCGTGAACGGATTGGGACCAAATATGATAAATGAGTGCACCTTGATAGAAGGCATGGATATTTCCCATATTCAGGCTTATGCACAGACACTAGAGGATCGTAAGAGACAGCAAAGGGCAAATAGGGAGCAGGATATGGGTCAGCATAAGAGGGAGAGATTTGCAGGGTATTCTAGCGACTTCAGAGGTAGTATCAGGCCCTAGTCTTCGAAGAGATTGGCACCATCTGTAGCTAGTGCTCCTCCACAATTCCAGAGGCCTCGGTATGATCGATTTACCTATTCTGGTTCAGGTAAGAGTTCACAGGCATCAGGCTCACAGTATCATAGGAATACTAGTCAGATGAGACCCCCAACACCTCATTGTAATCAGTGCAGCAAGGCCCACCGTGGACTGTGCCGTCGAGGTTTCGATGTATGCTATTCTTGTGGACAGCCTGGCCATATGATGCGGGATTATCCTTACAGAGGAGGTGGAGGTATGGCTCAGCCGACTGGATCTGTGTCTGGTTCTTCCTCATCAGTTCGACCTCTAGCACGGGGTTTTCTGCAGTTGATAGGTCGTGGTAGAGGTAGAGGTGCAGTACCGAGTTCGAGTGGAACTCAAAATCGAACATATGCTCTAGTAGGTCGACAAGACCTCGAATCATCTCTAGATGTTGTTACAGGTATGTTGTCGATGTTTTCTTATGATGTATATGCGTTAATTGATCCGGGATCTACATTATCATATGTTACACCCTTTGCGGCTAATAAGTTTGGCGTCAAACCTGAATTAGTAAGTAAACCATTTGTGGTATCTACTCCGATAGGAGAATCTGTGATTGCTAGAAGGGCATATAGAGGTTGCACAGTGATGATTTATAGTCGTCAAACCTCGGCAGATTTATTTGAGTTAGAAATGGTTGATTTCGGTGTGATAATGGGAATGGACTGGTTGGCCTCATGCTATGCAAATATTAATTGTCGTACGAAGGTGGTTAGGTTTCAGTTTACTGGTAAACCCATCATCGAATGGAAGGGGAACATTGCTACGCCAAAAGGTAGGTTTATTTCCTATCTTAAGGCAAGAAAGATGATCTCAAAAGGTTACATTTATCATCTCGTTCGCGTTAGGGATTCGGAGTCGAAGCCACCCACTTTACAATCAATCCCCGTGGTCAATGAATTTCCAGATGTTTTCCTAGATGAACTCCCAGGTCTTTCTCCTGATAGGGAGATTGAATTTAGCATTGATGTGTTTCCTGACACTCAACCGATCTCTATTCCCCCATATAGGATGGCTCCAGCCGAGTTGCGAGAGTTGAAGGCGCAATTGAAGGACTTGCTGGATAAGGGCTTCATTAAGCCTGGCACTTCACCTTGGGGTGCGCCAGTCTTGTTCGTGCGGAAGAAGGATGGGTCGTTAAGGATGTGTATCGATTACCGACAATTGAATAAGTTTACTATAAAGAACAAATATCCACTTCCAAGGATTGACGAACTATTTGACCAACTCCAGGGTGCCAAGTATTTCTCAAAGATTGACTTACGTTCAGGGTATCATCAGGTGAGGGTCAAGGAGAAGGATATTCCAAAAACAGCCTTCCGGACAAGATATGGGCATTTTGAGTTCTTGGTAATGTCGTTGGGGCTAACAAATGCCCCAGCAGCTTTTATAGATCTCATGAATAGTGTATTCAGGCCCTATCTCGATGTGTTCGTGATTGTATTCATTGACGACATTCTGGTGTATTCTCGTTCAGAAACAGAACATATGGGCCACTTGCGGATAATATTACAGACCCTTCGGGATCGTAAGTTGTATGCTAAGCTCTCCAAATGTGAATTATAGCTAAACTCAGTAGCATTCCTTGGCCATGTGATATCTGGCGAGGGTATTAGTGTTGACATTCAAAAGATCGATGCAGTGAAAAATTGGCCAAGACCTACAACTCTGTCAGAAGTTCGCAGTTTTCTAGGGCTAGCAGGATATTATAGGAGGTTTGTAGAAGGGTTTTCCTCTATATCAGCACCATTAACTAAGTTGACACGGAAAGCTACCAAGTTCCAATGGTCCGACGCTTGTGAACGTAGTTTCCAGGAGCTAAAGAATCGGTTGACCTCCGTGCCAGTGCTTACTCTCCCAGAAGGAATAGAGGGGTATGTGGTATATTGTGATACTTCAAGTGTAGGTTTAGGGTGCGTATTGATGCAACGTGGGAAGGTGATTGCATATGCATCAAGACAATTAAAGAAGCATGAAAATAATTACCCAACTCATGACTTGGAACTGGCTGCAGTGATATATTCTTTAAAGATATGGCGGCACTATTTATACGGTGTCCGTGTTGACATCTACACATATCACAAGAGTTTACAATACATTTTCAAGCAGAAGGAGTTGAATTTGAGACAACGGCATTGGCTTGAATTACTGAAAGATTACGACGTTGAGATATTGTACCATCCCGGTAAAGCCAATGTTGTGGCAGACACTCTCAGTCGTAAGTAAATGGGAAGCCT
The DNA here is from genome assembly GCA_002018475.1 of Nicotiana obtusifolia. NCBI lineage: Eukaryota > Viridiplantae > Streptophyta > Magnoliopsida > Solanales > Solanaceae > Nicotiana > Nicotiana obtusifolia. The sequence goes on along the minus strand of MCJB01051494.1, from coordinate 38,425 downwards.
AGTACACATTGAGGCAAGTAGACAGGGGTTGACTAAAGAGCATCATCAGCTAGCCAATATGAGAATCAAAATTTTAGACTCTGATGACGGAGGTGTTACTATACAGATTACGTCAGAATCATCTTTGGTAACCGAGGTAAAAGCATGGCAATATGAAGATCCTACCTTGGTACGATTGAGAAAGAGCATTCAGCAGGGTAAAATTTCATCTTTTGAGATCGGAGGGGATGGGACGCTAAGATACCAGGGCCGATTAAATGTGCCTAATGTGGCAGGGTTGCAAGAGAAGATTATGATTGAGATCCATCAGTCCCGATATTCCATCCATCCCGGTTCGACAAAGATGTATCATGACATTAAGGAGCAGCATTGGTGGGATAACATGAAGAAGTCTATTGCAGAATTTGTAGCCCAGTGCCCTAATTGTCACCAAGTAAAGATTAAGCATTAGAAACCTGGTGGATTGATTCAGAATATAGAAATTCCGACCTGAAAATGGAATGTGATTAAAATGGACTTCATTGTTGGGTTACCTCGCTCTTATCATAAGTTTGACTCCATCTGGCTGATAGTTGATCGACTTACAAAATGTACCCATTTTCTGCCAGTTAAGACAACTTACACAGCTGAAGATTATGCGAAGCTGTATATCAAGGAGTTTGTTAGGCTTCATGGATTGCCAGTGTCTATTATATCAGACCGAGGAGCTCAATTTACGGCTAACTTATGGAGGTCTTTTCAGAAAGGTTTAGGCACACAAGTGAATCTCAGCACGGCATTCCATGCACAGACTGATGGACAGGCTGAACATACCATTCGGATACTTGAAGATATGCTACGAGCATGTGTTCTAGATTTCAAGGGGAACTGGGATGATCATCTGGCAATCATAGAATTCTCCTACAATAATAGCTACCATTCCAGTATTAAAATGGCCCCGTATGAGGCACTGTACTGGAGGAGAAGTAGATCACCAGTTGGATGGTTCGAAGTCGGTGAGACAGAATTATATGGGCCGCACTTGATTCACCAAACCATTGAGAAGGAGAAAGTGATACAAGAGCGATTGAAGACGGCACAAAGCAGGCAAAAATCTTAATCCGATGTCCGACGTCGTGACCTGAAATTTGAGGTTGGTGATTGGATTTTCCTGAAGATCTCGCCGATGAAGGGTGTTATGCATTTTGGGAAGAAGGGTAAACTGAATCTGCGGTACATTGGGCCGTACAAATTCTTCGACGAATGGGACAAGTTGCTTATGAATTAGAATTGCCATCCAAATTGGAATTTGTCCACCTGGTATTACATGTATTTATGTTGAGGAAATGTATTGGAGACCCTTCTCGACCATGTGTCAAGCCTTCAGAAAGNATTGGGTTTTTTGAGGTGGGAATGGTCGAAGCTTATGCAAACGGTTTTGTCATTTCTTTTGGTAAAGGTTGGTTCACCAGATTGTAGGGATTCCTTGGCATTGTACGGGAGGAAATGTAGATCACCAGTTGGATGGTTTGAAGTCGATGAGACAGATTTATGTGGGCCAGATTTGATTCACCAAGCCATTGAGAAGGTGAAAGTGATACAAGAGCGACTGAAGACGGCACAAAGCAGGCAAAAATCTTATTCCGATGTCCGACGTCGTGACCTGGAATTTTTATGTTGGTGATTGGGTTTTCCTGAAGATCTCGCCGATAAAGGGTGTTATGTATTTTGGGAAGAAGGGTAAACTGAATCCGCGGTATATCGGGCCTTACAAATTCTTCGACGAATGGGACAAGTTGCTTATGAGTTAAAATTGCCATCCGAATTGAAATTTGTCCACCCAGTATTCCATGTATCTATGTTGAGGAAATGTATTGGAGACCCTTCTCGGGTCACCCCTATCGATGATGTACAAGTTACAGAGGGTCTCTCATATGAAGAAATGCCGGTAGCTATATTAGACCAACAAGTCCGCAAGCTAAGAACAAAAGATGTAGCTTCCGTTAAAATATTGTGGAGGAACAAGAATACAGAAGAAATGACATGGGAAGCAGAAGATGAGATGAAGTCTAAATACCCTTACCTGTTCTAGATTGAAGATAATAAGGATGTCAGGGGAAGGCAGGCTACATTAGAAGGTGAAACGTCTCTATGAGACTCCCCATAAACCCTTACATTTGAGGACGAATTTTCCTGAAGGGGGAAGTACGTAACATACCGCACCTTATGAGAAATAATGAGCCTAAATTGGAAAAAAAAAATCGAGGTAAAAGACCGAGGGCTCAATCGAGGTCAAAACCGAGGGTCCAAAACCAAGGGTGAAATCAAAGTCAAAACCGAGGGTGCTCTGGAGGTTAAAACCGAGCGTCCTCTCGAAGCTTAAAATTAAGGATCCACTCGAGGTCTCAAATCGAGGGTCCAATCAAGGTCGATTTTGAGGTCTCAGACCGAGGATAGAATCGAGGTCGACTCCGAGACCTCAGACCGAGGATGGAATCGAGGTCGATTCCGAGACTAATATCGAGGTCCAAAATCGAGACCAAAACCGAGGCCAATATCGAGCCTAAAATCGAGGTTATTTTTGAGGTATTATCGTCACCAACTTCAGACCGAGGGTAGAACCAAGACCCTGTAAATTTGATAACCTTTTTGGAAATATTAGATAAGTTTGTAAATAATATTAGCCACGTGTGCTCATAGGAATAAGTATTTTATCTTAATCAAGTAGATAAAGTAACGTACTGGAGAGACTTTCTAATACCACGTGGCATGTGACAATGCTTTTCTCAAATTGAAGCTTAGTGGAGGAAAAATCCTTTCGATATAAATGTCCAATTACTGTGAGCCCTTCTACACTAAGAAAGCGACTTTGGCAATAGTCGGTCACGGTAGATATTCCGCAGACCTTAGCCTCTAAAAAATAAGTCGTTTAAGACAGAATGTTAAGACATGATATTATTGGGGAAAGGAGGAAATCGTCAGAGACAGGATAGAATCGAGGTCGACTCCGAGACCTCAGACCGAGGATGGAATCGAGGTCGATTCCGAGACTAATATCGAGGTCCAAAATCGAGACCAAAACCGAGGCCAATATCGAGCCTAAAATCGAGGTCATTTTTGAGGTATTATCGGCACCAACTTCAGACCGAGGGTAGAACCAAGACCTTGTAAATTTGATAACCTTTTTGTAGATGTTAGATAAGTTTGTAAATAATATTAGCCACATGTGCTCATTGGAATAAGTATTTTATCTTTATCAAGTAGATAAAGTAATGTACTAGAGAGACTTTCTAATACCACGTGCCATGTGACAATGCTTTTCTCAAATTGAAGCTTAGTGGAGGAAAAATCCTTTCAATATAAATGTACAATTACTGTGAGCTCTTCTACACTAAGAAAGCGACTTTGGCAATAGTCGGTCACGGTAGATATTCCGCAGACCTTAGGCCTCTAAAAAATAAGTCGTTTCAGACAGAATGTTAAGACACGATATTATTTGGGAAAGGAGGAAATCGTCAGAGACACAATTCGCTCCAACAATTAGGTGAAGGAACTCCATCTTGACCGTTCTCTGTTCCAGAGCACTGAAGGGCACAGAGCTCTCTTCTAACTACAACTCTCCATAGTTTCATCCATCTAATTAAGGTAAGTTTAATTTTTAAGGCATGCTATTGTTGGGGAACGCGCGGAAGGAGTTCAAGTCATAATAATTATATAAATAGGTTATGGGCTCTTTCCTTATGATACGGAAATTTGTGGTGGTGCGGAAGCTCGTGTAGGGCTTGATTATTGTTAAAAGAATGTCGAGTGTCGAGTACACAATTAGATAAAGCCTCGGGAGCTTGCCGCTCTTTGATTGCTTGATTGGTATAGCTGTAGTTTTAGTTGATGCTATGGTTGTTGGTTGTTATGACTTATGGGAAATCTTATAATAGGGGAGGTGCTGTCCGTTTCATCGTAGACTGAGAAATCATGACTTTTTTTATAAATCGAAGTTGGCTAGTATATATAAGGTATGTGAGACTGTCCCCTTCCTTCTTTTGCACGAATCAATACATACGCATTGAACGAGCCCCCAAAGATGCTCTACTCTTAAGGACTAGTAGTGCTTATATTGTTTCCTTTCTTATGGGAGGATTGAGGTTGATGTTATTTCTTTGACCTTACATCATTTCAAGAGGTTCAGAATGTGATTCCAATGAGTCCAGCATACAATATCTATTTTACCGCGCCGCGCTATAGTCGGCCGGGCATGCACCTATTTTGCAACTCTATATATGTATATGTTTTACTCTACTGAGCCGCGCTATAGTCGGCAGCTATTTTACTTTACCGCAGCGCGCTACAGTCGGCCGGGTAGGCATCTATTGTGCAACCACTGATCAGTTGGGTATGATGTTACCGAGCCTTATGATGGCCGGGGTATGATATTATGATGATGAGGCCCACAGAGGCGTATGCATATGATGATGATGGTTTTTAAAAGGATATATATATATATATATACACATCGGGAATTTCATGATTAGTTGCCCTTAGAGGCACTCAGATGTTACAGGGTGTATATTCTCTGCCCCTATACACATTATTGTTACATTATGCTTTTCTGTCTCTCATACTCAATACTTTATTTGTACTGACTTTTTTTTTGTGTACGTTGCATATCGTGCTGTAGGTCCTGATAGACAGGTAGACGAAGCTCCCCCACCACAGTAGGTAGCCGGTTCAGCGGCTGTTGGCGAGGTCCCTTCTCCGGATTTGCGATGGTCTTGGTATGCATATTTTTGTTATTGGCATTATGGATATGTCGGGGCCCTGCTCCGGCAAAGTTTGCAGCACTTATGTTCTTTAGAGGCTCATAGAAAGGTGTTGACTTATGTATAGTTGGGATTGCCTTGTCGGCAAATTTATATTTGTTGTACAGTCTTTCATGACCGCCTTGTCGGCTATGGTATATATGTTTATGGCATTATCCGTCATTTTTGATTGATTATAATTCTTGTCTACAATTTATACTGATCTCGTTGACCCTTACTGATAATAAGAAAGGTTAGATAAGATGTATGTCGGCACTTGGCAGGTAGGGCCCGTCGCGGCCCTCCGGCTTGGGTCGTGACAAACGTGGTATTTGAGCAAGTCTGTCTTAGGGGTTGTCAATGAGCCGTGTCTAGTAGAGTGCTGATTATGGATGTGTTGCGCTACATTTATAATCAGTAGGCTGCATGACATTTAGGGTTGTTACCTTTTTCCTGAATCTAGATCGTGCCCAGAGCCGAGTCGTAAGTATTCGTCTCTAATATTCACCATGTTCTTTTCAGCGATGCCCACGACTAGGAAGCAAGTGATTAGTAGACGCCTTGATACAGCTGCGAGAGAGGGTACAGGTCAGGTGCCTCTCGCCAGAGCAGGCCAAAGTGAGCCTCAGAGTGAGATGCCGTCTCAGACCTCATTTACTCCTTCTCCTGTAGAGGATATTAGAATGCACCCAGCATCTCCAATTCCTCCATCTGGTACTACAGGCCAGGATATGCAGAGTGAGGTGTAGTTATTGACTAGGTTGGTAGCTGCGAAGGCTCAGAGGTAGAATGTCGGTGTTGCTGATAAACTGGCTAGTGTGAGAGTTCGTGATTAAAGACCCGCAGACTTTTATTGATCAGGTTCATCGTACACTACGGGTTATGCACGCTAGTGATACGGAGGCAGTAGAGATAGCTTCTTATCGGTTACGGGATTTAGCACTTTTCTGGTATGATAGTTGGGAGAGATCAAGGGGTCCGAATGCTCCTCCACCTGTGTGGAAAGAATTTTCTGAGGCCTTTCTTCGTCATTACTTGCTAGTTGAGATACGATGAGCTAGAGCTAATAAGTTCTAGAACCTTCGATAGGGTAATATGAGTGTGCGAGAGTATAGTATGCACTTTGACTCTTTAGCAAGGCATGCTCCCCATATGGTGGCCGAGATGAGCGATAGGGTGCACCTGTTCGTGAACGGATTGGGACCAAATATGATAAATGAGTGCACCTTGATAGAAGGCATGGATATTTTCCGTATTCAGGCTTATGCACAGACGCTAGAGGATCGTAAGAGACGGCAAAGGGTAGATAGGGAGCAGGATATGGGTCAGCATAAGAGGGAGAGATTTGCAGGGTATTCTAGCGACTTCAGAGGTAGTATCAGGCCCTAGTCTTCGAAGAGATTGGCACCATCTGTAGCTAGTGCTCCTCCACAATTCCAGAGGCCTCGGTATGATCGATTTACCTATTCTGGTTCAGGTCAGAGTTCACAGGCATCAGGCTCACAGTATCATAGGAATACTAGTCAGATGAGACCCCCAACACTTCATTGTAATCAGTGCAGCAAGGCCCACCGTGTACTGTGCCGTCGAGGTTTCGATGTATGCTATTCTTGTGGACAGCCTGGCCATATGATGTGGGATTGTCCTGACAGAGGAGGTGGAGGTATGGCTCAGCCTTCTAGATCTGTGTCTGGTTTTTCCTCATGAGTTCGACCTCTAGCACGGGGTTTTCAGCAGTCGACAGGTCGTGGTAGAGGTAGAGGTGCAGTACCGAGTTCAAGTGGAACTCAAAATCGAACAAACGCTCTAGTAGGTCGACAGGATCTTGTGTCATCTCTGGATGTTGTTACGGGTATGTTGTCGGTGTTTTCTTATGTTGTATATGTGTTGATTGATCCGGGATCTACATAATCATATGTTACACCCTTTGTGGCTAATAAGTTTGGCGTCAAATATTACGACGTCGAGATATTGTACAATACATTTTCAAGCAGAAGGAGTTGAATTTGAGACATCGGCTTGGCTTGAATTACTGAAAGATTACGACGTCGAGATATTATACCATCCCGGTAAAGCCAATGTTGTGGCAGACGCTCTCAGTCGTAAGTAAATGGGAAGCCTAGTGAACATTGAGGCAAGTAGACAGGGGTTGACTAAAGAGCTTCATCAGCTAGCCAATATGAGAATCAAAATTTTAGACTCTGATGACGGAGGTGTTACTATACAGATTACGTCAGAATCATCTTTGGTAACCGAGGTAAAAGCATGGCAATATGAAGATCCTACCTTGGTACGATTGAGAGAGAGCATTCAGCAGGGTAAAATTTCAGCTTTTGAGATCGGAGGGGATGGGACGCTAAGATACCAGGGCCGATTAAATGTGCCTAATGTGGCAGGGTTGCAAGAGAAGATTATGATTGAGATCCATCAGTCCCGATATTCCATCCATCCCGGTTCGACAAAGATGTATCATGACATTAAGGAGCAGCATTGGTGGGATAACATGAAGAAGTCTATTGCAGAATTTGTAGCCCAGTGCCCTAATTGTCACCAAGTAAAGATTAAGCATTAGAAACCTGGTGGATTGATTCAGAATATAGAAATTCCGACCTGAAAATGGAATGTGATTAAAATGGACTTCATTGTTGGGTTACCTCGCTCTTATCATAAGTTTGACTCCATCTGGCTGATAGTTGATCGACTTACAAAATGTACCCATTTTCTGCCAGTTAAGACAACTTACACAGCTGAAGATTATGCAAAGCTGTATATCAAGGAGTTTGTTAGGCTTCATGGATTGCCAGTGTCTATTATATCAGACCGAGGAGCTCAATTTACGGCTAACTTATGGAGGTCTTTTCAGAAAGGTTTAGGCACACAAGTGAATCTCAGCACGGCATTCCATGCACAGACTGATGGACAGGCTGAACATACCATTCGGATACTTGAAGATATGCTACGAGCATGTGTTCTAGATTTCAAGGGGAACTGGGATGATCATCTGGCAATCATAGAATTCTCCTACAATAATAGCTACCATTCCAGTATTAAAATGGCCCCGTATGAGGCACTGTACGGGAGGAGAAGTAGATCACCAATTGGATGGTTCGAAGTCGGTGAGACAGAATTATATGGGCCGCACTTGATTCACCAAACCATTGAGAAGGAGAAAGTGATACAAGAGCGATTGAAGACGGCACAAAGCAGGCAAAAATCTTAATCCGATGTCCGACGTCGTGACCTGAAATTTGAGGTTGGTGATTGGATTTTCCTGAAGATCTCGCCGATGAAGGGTGTTATGCATTTTGGGAAGAAGGGTAAACTGAATCTGCGGTACATTGGGCCGTACAAATTCTTCGACGAATGGGACAAGTTGCTTATGAATTAGAATTGCCATCCAAATTGGAATTTGTCCACCTGGTATTACATGTATTTATGTTGAGGAAATGTATTGGAGACCCTTCTCGGGTCACCCCTATCAATGATGTACAAGTTATAGAGGGTCTGTCATATAAAGATATGTTGGTAGCTGTATTAGACTGACAAGTCCGCAAGCTAAGAACAAAGGATGTAGCTTCCGCTAAAGTATTGTGGAGGAACAAGAATACGGAAGAAATGACATGGGAAGCAGAAGATGAGATGAAGTCTAAATACCCTTACCTGTTCCAGATTGAAGATAACGAAGATGTCGGGGGAACGCATGACATATTTGAAGGTGAAACATCTCTATGAGACTCCCCATAAACCCTTACATTTGAGGACGAACGTCCCTGAGAGGGGAAGGATGTAACATACTGCACCTTTTGAGAAATAATGAGCCAAGATCTTAAAAAAAATTGAGGTAAAAAATTGAGGGCTCAATTGAGGTCAAAACCGAGGGTCCAAAACAAAGTCAAACCCGAGGGTGAAATGGAAGTCAAAATCGAGGGTGCTCTCAAGGTTAAAACTGAGGGTCCTCTCAAAGCTTAAAATCGAGGATCCTCTCGAGGTCTCAAATCGAGGGTCCAATCGAGGTCGATTCCGAGGTCTCAGACAGAGGATAGAATCGAGGTCGATTTCGAGACCTGAGATCGAGGATGGAATCGAGGTCGATTCTGAGACCAATATCGAGGTAAAATCGAGACCAAAACTGAAGCCAATACCGAGCCCAAAATCGAGGTCATTTTCGAGGTATTATCGACACCAACTTCAGACCGAGGGTAGAACCGAGACCTTGTAAATTTGATAACATTTTTGTAAAGGTTAGATAAGTTTGTAAATAATATTAGCCACGTGTGCTCATTGGAATAATTATTTTATCTTTATCAAGTAGATAAAGTAATGTACTAGAGAGACTTTCTAATACCACGTGGCATGTGACAATGCTTTTCTTAAATTGAAGATTAGTGGAGGACAAATCCTTTCAATATAAATGTCCAATTGTTGTGAGCCCTTCTACACTAAGAAAGGGACTTTGGCATTAGTCGGTCACGGTAGATATTCCGCCGACCTTAGCCTCTAAAAGATAAAGTGTTTAAGACAGAATGTTAAGACACGGTATTATTGGGGAAAGGAGGAAATCGTCAGAGACACAATTCGCTCCAACAATTAGGTGAAGGAACTCCATCTTGACCGTTCTCTGTTCCAAAGCACTGAAGGGCACAAAGCTCTCTTCTAGGAACAACTCTCCATAGTTTCATCCATCCAATTAAGATAAGTTTAATTTTTAAGGCATGCTATTGTTGGGGAACGCACAAAAGGAGTTCAAGTCATAGTAATTATATAAATAGGTTATGGGCTCTTTCCTTATGATATGTAAATTGGTATTGGTGTGGAAGCTCGTGTAGGGCTTGATTATTATTAAAAAGAGGTCGGGTGTCGAGTACACCATTGGATAAAGCCTCGGGAGCTTGCCGCTCTTTGATTGCTTGATTGGTATTGCTGTAGTTTTAGTTGATGTTATGGTTGTTGGTTGTTATGACTTATGGGAAATCTTATAATAGGGGAGGTGCTGTCCGTTTCATCGTAGACTGAGGAATCATAACTTTTTTTCATAAATCTAAGTTGGCCAGCATATATAAGGTATGTGAGACTGTCCCTTTCCTTCTTTTGCACGATTCTGATTATACATACGCATTGAACGAGCCCCCAAAGATGCTCTACTCTTAGGGACTATTAGTACTTATATTGTTTCCCCTCTTATGGGAGGATTGAGGTTGATGTTATTTCTTTGACCTTACATCACATCAAAAGGTTCAGAATGTGATTCCAATGAGTCCAGCATGCAATATCTATTTTACCGTGCCGCGCTATAGTCGGCTAGGCATGCACCTATTTGCAACTATATATATGTATATGTTTTACTCTACTGAGCCGTGCTATAGTCGGTAGCTATTTTACTTTACCGCGCCACTCTACAGTCGGCCAGGCAGGCACCTATTGTGCAACCACTGATCAATTGGGTATGATGTTACCGAGCCTTATGATGGCCGGGGTATGATATGATGATGATGAGGCCCGCAGAGGCGTATGTATATGATGATGATGGTTTTAAAAGGATATATATATATATATATATATATATATATATATATATATATATATATATATATATACACATATATATATATATATGTATGTATACACATCGGGCATTTCATGATTAGTTGCCCTCAGAGGCACTCAAATGTTACAGGGTGTATATTCTCTGCCCCTATACACATTATTGTTACATTATGCTTTTCTGTCTTACATACTCAGTACTTTATTCGTGCTGACGTTTTTTTTTTCGTGGACACTGCATATCATGCTGCAAGTCCTGATAAACAGGTAGACGAAGCTCCCCCACCACAGTAGGTAGCCGGTTCAGTGGCTGTTGGCGAGGTCCCTTCTCCGGACTTGTCGTGGTCTTGGTATGCATATTTTTGTTATAGGCATTATGGGTATTGTCGGGGCCCTGTTCCGGCAAAGTTTGCAGCACTTATCTTCTTTAGAGGCTCATAGACAGGTGTCAACTCATGTATAGTTGGGATTGCCTTGTCGAAAATTTATTTTTTTTGCATAGTCTTTCATGACCGCCTTGTCGGATATGGTATATATGTTTATGGCATTACCCATCATTTTTGGTTGATTAGAATTTGTGTCTACCATTTATACTGATCTCGTTGGCCCTTACAGATAATAATAAAGGTTAGATAAGATGTATGTCGGCACTCGGTAGGTAGGGCCCGGGTGCCCGTTGCGGCCCTCCGGCTTGGGTCGTGACAGTCACCAATGTTAAAAAGAAAATAAGAACAATAGCTTTTTTCCCTCTGCATACATAGATCTAACATGGCAGGTAAAAGAGAAGAAAGAACGAGAATAATGAGTGACCTCCCAACCAACCCCATGAACATCATCCATGAGAGCTCTGAAGCAATAGACGAGGACATAACGCCTAATACCTCCCCCAGGCGAGGCGGGTCACCCCATCCCAACTGCAGCACCACCAAACCTCTTAGTAAGATAGCCTCCACGTCCGTGGTAGAGGAGGCACCGCCGTCAATAAAGAAGATCCTTGAGGCCTGGCTAACTAATACGCTGACCAGCGTCCGCCATAAGCCCGTTCGGGATACATCCACAGAAAATGCAAGAACTTGTGTTATACCACCAGTGGACGAGCAACATGATCAACCTCCTCCTCCCGCAACGACAGGTATTACTCACAGTGTGGTTAGCAATGCAGGAGACGACGCCCTCACGGCCATTCTGAAAAGAATGGAGGAAATGAAAAATGAGAACAAGGTACTTCGGGACCAAATGAGAGAACACCAACAAAGGGTCGATAAGATACCAGGCGCTCCTAAGCTCTTGCCGAAGAGGGATGCCGGTCGGTTCGTTGAGCAGCCATACAGTGACAGTGTTGTCCCACATGCCATACCAAAGACCTTTAAAATGCCGCCCTATCTGAAAATATATGATGGCACAACCAACTTCGAAGATCATGTGACGCACTACATCACCGCCCGTGAAAGGAAATGACCTCGCTAAAGAACAAGTATCCTCCATTCTGCTAAAGAAATTCGGCGAGACCCTCACAGGAGGCGCATTGACCTAGTATTCACTACTACCCGCACGTTCCATTAAAACCTTCGAGGAAATGGCCGACAAGTTTGTGACGGCCCACGCCAAGGCCAAGAAGGCTGAGGCTAGAGTAAACAACATCTTTGCTATTAAAGTATCTCTAGGAGAAGGGCTTAGGGACTTTCTCGCCCATTTTAACCGAGGAAGAATGACCTTGCCAAATGTATCGAAAGAAATGGCGGTAGCAGCTTTCCAAAATGGGCTGAGCAGAAACGGTTCAAGGGCGACAAGAAAATTATTAAGTCGGCTTATGAAGTATCCCCCAACGACTTGGGATGAAATACATAACGCATATTGTGCCAAAGTCCGAGCAGACGAGGACGACCTCAATGGGCCAACCCATCGACTGACCTCGGTGCAAGCAGAATCTAGAAAAGATCAAAGAAATGATATCATAAGAGATCCTGCGGCCTCACGAAAAAATCGGGAATGACATCTCCCATATGTCAGAACCATCACTGCACCCTCATCCTACGACGAAGAAGGCCCACCTCGACCAAGAACAAGGACTCACCAGAACAAGAGAGGTATGCCCCCTTTAATATTCGCTCACAATTTTTGTGTCACCTACAGAGATAGTCTATGCCTTGGAGAAGCTCAGACCAAAGGTGAAATGGCCACAAAAGATGAAGGCAGACCCGAACACCAGAAAATCAGATGCCCTCTACGAGTTCCATCAAGAGCGGGGACACAAAATCGAAGATAGCATCGCCTTAAGATAGGAGGCCGTAAACACACTGCAATAGGGACACATCAAAGAATTGCTGAGCGATCGGGAAAGGACCAACTATGCCAGAGGACGTGAACAACATCAAGGGCCGCCAAAACCGCCCTCGCCAGCCCACACCGTCCATATGATCATTGGTGGCGATGACGACGCTTCCATCAACAGTGTAAAGTTCACCACAACCTGTAAGCTCAAAAAGGCGATCACCCACGAATGATATGATGAACTAGAAGAAAGTTTCATCTTCGATAAGTCAGATACCAATGGTTTGACTTTTCCTCACTATGATGGTCTTGTTATCACTTTACAAATTTTAGATATGGGCGTGAGACAGAGTATGGTAGATGATGAGAGCGGGGCGTGTATTATCCATCCTCGAGTACTTGCACAAATGAAACACAAGGACAAGATAGTGCCACGTTGCATCACACAAACAGGTTTTAATAATATAGTTGAGAGAACATCCGGCGAGGTCACACTCCCCGTCCTAGAAGGTGGCGTCACTCTAGAAACCACATTCCATATCATGGACTAGGGCAGGGCATACAACGCAATAATAGGGCGACCATGGATACACACCATGAGAGCCGTCCCCTCCAGCCTGTACCAAGTCATCAGATTCTCAACTCCATGGGGAATATTTAGTATACGAGGGGAGCAACACACGTCCCAGGAATGCTACCGCATCACCTTTGACTGTACAACCACCCAACAAACAAAGGATAAAGAAAAAGAGGCATAGCAATCAACAGGGTCGAGGTCGGCAAACGGTGACAACAAAGACGTCATCAAAGACCTCGATACGGTCGAGGCCGCAAGACCGACCATAGAGGACCTCGACCCTATTCAATTAGATAGCAATGACCAACAACAAGAAAGCTTACATCGGCTGCAAACTTCAAGAACCGGGTAAGTTTCGTGAATTCTTAAATGCTAACGCGGACTTATTTGCTTTTAGCCATGCAAATATGCCAGGTGTCCCAAAGGAGATCGCCACGCACAAATTGAACGTCGATCCACTCTACCTCCCGGTGAGGCAGGTTGGGCGTAAGTTCAACTTCGCAATTAATGACGCAGTACGCAAAAAAATGGAAAAATTATTGGAAAATGGCTCCGTCAGGGAGTCGAAGTATCCCCAATGGGTCGCCAATGTAGTCATGGTGAAAAAGAAGAATGGCAAATGGCGGATGTGTGTAGATTTCACTACTTGAACAAAGCTTGCCTCAAGGATTCATTTCCATTACTCCATATCGACCAACTCATCGATGCAACACCCGGGCACGAGCTACTAAGCTTCTTGGATGCCTACTCAGGCTACATAGAGGACATGCTAGTCAAATCCAAAAGGAAAGAAGATCACATCGACCACTTGAGAGAAGCCTTCAATATACTCGGGCAATACGACATGAAACTGAACCCCGAAAAATGCACATTCAGCTTGACCTCAGGAAAATTCTTGGGTTTCCTAATATCGCAGCGAGGTATCGAGGTCAATCCCGATCAAATCAAAGCCATCGAAGGGATACCAGAGTATGAGGTCGTAATTGCAGGACTAAGAATAACACTCAGATACGAGGCAACGCAGCTAAAACTACGTTGGGATTCTCAACTCGTGGTCAACCAAGTCACAGGGACTTTCCAAATCAAGAAGCAAAGGTTACTAAAGTACCAGACCAAAATCTGCAAGCTGCTACCCGAGTTTGACGAATGTCAACTCGACCAGATCCCCCAATCACAGAACACCGAGGTGGACGGCCTTGCAAAATTAGCCGCATCCACCAAAAACATTACAATCGGAGAAAGAAATATTGTCCACCTCCTCAACTTATCGATAGATCAAATCTAGGTAAGATCCATAAATCACTTGGGACTGACACAACCATATTGTTACATATTTGCAGGATGGCGTACTCCCTAATGATAAAAAAGAGGCCAAAAAATTGCGAATGCAAGTAGCCAGATATAACACCATTCACAACGACCTGTACAATAGGACATATGGCAGCCTTTTCAAGAAATGAGTAGGCCCAAATCAGACGTGGTGCGTCCTTGAAGAAGTACATGAAGGCCACTATGGGGCTCACTCCGACAATCGAGCTTTGGTTAGATGCCTCATACGGGCAGGGTATTACTGGCCCACCATGAAAAAGGAGGCCGCAGATTTCGTGAAAAAATGCGAGCAATGCCGAAGTATGCCCCCATGATCCACCAAGCAGGCGAACACCTACACTCAATAACTTCCCCTTGGCCGTTCATCAAATAGGGAATGGACATCGTGGGCCCCCTCCCGGCAGGACGAGGTAACGTATGATTTCTTTTAGTTTTAACTGACTATTTCTCTAAATAGGTAGAAGCGGGAGCATACGCCCAAATATGCGAACAGGAAGTGATCGACTTCATATGGAAAAACATCATATGTCGTTTTGGTATCCCTAAAGAGATCAGCTGCGACAACGGACCCCAGTTTGTGGGAAAAAAGGTCACTGAGTTTTTTGAAAAATGGCACATTAAAATAATACTCTCAATGCCATACCACCCCGGGGGAAACGGGCAAGCGAAATCCTCCAATAAGTCAATACTAAACATCATGAAGAAAAAACTCAAGGACGCAAAAGGATTGTGGTCGGAAATATTACTAGAAGTACTCAGGGCCTACCGAGCAACGCCAAAGACGAGCACAGGAGAGACACCATACTCATTAGTCTATGGGACTAATGTATTAATACCAGTCGAGGTCTGGGAGCCAGCCTAAGATACTCCCACAAAAGCGGACCCCGAAATGATGACAGCAAAAGGCAGGAGCTCGACGAAGTCGAGGAACGAAGAGATATGGCCTACGTAAGAATGGTCGCCCAAAAGCAACAAGCAGAACACTATTATAACAAAAAGGCAAAGGTCAGGCCACTCAAAGTCGGGGACTATGTGCTTAAAGTTAAAACACAAGCAAGCAAAGACCCACAGGAAGGCAAACTAGGAACAAATTAGGACGGCCCATATAAAATCACAGCAACAGAGAATAAAGGGTCATTTCAACTGGAAACGATGGAAGGAAAGAGACTACCAAACAACTAGATTATTACACACCTCAAGTACTTCAACTTCTAAAAGACGAAGCGCCCCCAAGTCATACTTTTTTCCTTACTTGAGGTTTGTCCCAATTGAGTTTTCTCGAGGAGGTTTTCAACGAGGCGACGAAGGGAACACTTCAGGATTGAAGTGCGCACAGGACGGCTAGTTCATTGCTCGACCTCTCAATACTTCTCCAGCTCGACCAATGAAGATACTAGATAGACTAAGACTGGGACTGAAATGCCAGCCAACACCCATTGTATGAACAAAGCACAACTGCATGAAGTTTATTTCTATTTCCTCCAAATGCACAACCAAAGAAACATTGCCTAAAAATCATACTGCCGACAAGTGTAACACCTAATCAGCCCTCGGCCATAATTAAGCATAGGTGATATTCGAGCTCGTTCGAATTAACACCTAATCGGCCTCCGGCCATAAATAGACACGATATTTTCGATTTTGCTCGAATTAACATCTACTGGTCCTCGGCCATGATCAAACTTAGGTTTTACTTCGACCTCGTTCGACCCTACTCGAGCTAAATTATTACGACTAAGGAAACCAAGGCAACCAAGCAACAAATGAAAAAGCATACGAACTCGAACAGAAGAAAAATGAATCAGGTGCAAGTTACCAAACTTGTATTTCATACTTAGAATATTTTCTTTACAAAGGCTCGAAAAGACGCCCACAAATTAAAAAACACACGCAGAAGGCTACAACAAAATAAAAAGAAAGAAAAGAAAAGCTACTAACTGGCCTGATTGCCTGGGCCATCCTCAGCCTGCCCCTTCACCATTACCATCACCATCAGGACACTCGTCTTCATACCAGGTGTCCTCTTCGATCCGATCCACGCCTCCATCCTCCTCGTCATCACCGGCCTCCGGTGTAGCAGGATCATAGCTGCAAGCGAATCAAGCTCTACGTGCCTTAACACGAGCATCGTCGAAGGCGACCTATGAAATGGTTCCCGCCCTTATCAGATTTCTGAATATATCCAGCTGAGCCTCGGCGTGAATCCACTCCTCGTATAAGTCTCAAGGAACATCAGGGAAATTTGAAACACGAAAAGAGGATGGTCGAGCCAATAATTATGCCTTCTCGGCCTCTAGAGCGGCGACTCGATCACAAAGGCCAAAGGCCTCTTTCTCAAGTTCTCCAATTCGTTCATCGAGCCGCTCTTCTTTGAGATTGGTCGTCTCCAAGGCATTCTCTCGCTCAAAACAAAGGAAATGGATTACGATCTCCAAGGCCTCCGCCTTCCTCGTAGCCCTCGACCAAGCTGCTCCGCCTTCTCGAGATCCGCTGCCTTCTCGGCGACCTTGCCCCTTAAAGCTTCCGCTTTGAATTCACACTCCTCGGGCTCGGCACGTAGCGAGACCATCTGGGCTTGGAGATTGCCGCACTGGGCTTCGACCCTTCTACCAATCTCCAACTCCTCCTCTTTGTCCCTTAACACCCCCTTAAGAACGGTGCATTTTTCGATGACCTTCACCAGCTCGTCATCCTTTTCTTTCAACTCATCTCGGAGAGCTCAAAAATTTCCACGCTCGCCAAACTGCCTGCAAATCTCACGATACTTACCATGGTACTCGCGGTATTTTCTCTCCATCTTCAGAAAAATAGCCTTACGCCTCTCCTCTCTTCGGGCGCTTTTGATTTCCAAAATCACAGTCTGAAAGAAAGAGAAAAGAAAACAAAGAGTAAGAACGAAAGAAACTTTGGACTTAACAAACAAAAACGAGAAAGATCGAAAAGCTTACCCTAAGAGCGAGGCCGACTATGCTCTTGGACAAGGTAGCATCTTTCAGCTTTTCGAGGGTTTTACCCTCCACATCAGAATAGAGGGGACCAAGGGAAAGGACCCACGTCTTCCGTGTTGACCAAAAAATCTCGATCCATGGGGATCGCAATAGTCCGAGTGGACCCTTCCAACCTTACTTCGAGTCGGGTAAACCCCTCCCCCATCATCCTCACCTCGTCGGCATCCATATCAGAGCCCGTCTCATAACCATCCTCAGCTACGCACTTTCCTTTTATCTCGGCCATCGAAGAAGGACCCTCGGCCGGTAGCGATGCCGATGGCTCATCCCACCGCAAGTTATCAGAAACTCTCACCGATGGCCCTTCAGTTTCCATCGTGGTTCTAAGAAGAGATATACCCTCTGTGTCTTCAGTCTCGGCGTCATCTTCAAGCACTATGGTCATCATTTCCCGAATGATAAAATCGCCCATCACTGAATCCACCACCCGGTCCCATCACCGACATCCACGATCTCCTCTTGCAGGGAACCAAATTCCCATCACTCGTCGATGATTCATCTTCCTCGTCCACTAGATGAAGCAAAGGAGAAGACGGAAGCTCCATTGACGATACACCTACAGGTGCAGAAGAAGCTGGTACAGAAGCAGCAGCAGGTATGGCGGCGAACGAATAGACCTGGCCGCAGTGGAAGAACAAACAGAAGCAGACGACCGAGCAGGTCTAGCCGCAGCCACAGCAGGGACGGACTCCTAAGAAGAAGCAGCCTTCCTCTTAAAATACACAGAAGGAGGAGCCTTCGGCCTCCTCGAAGACCCTCGATTTGAAAAAGAAAGATCGAAGGCTGTCACTACTAACGGTAGAACATAGCGAGCATGCGACCATGGGGGAAAAGCAGTAAAAACAAAAAAAAATATATGGATGGACTCACCGGCCAAGGAAGAGGCAGGCCCGAACTTCTTGAGAAAGCCTGACCATTCACGAATTCCCACAGTGTGAGACAGAATCCGGCCAACCCAGTCGGAAATGTTCCCGACAAAAGAAGGAGGCGCAACCTTGGCTGTACGAAGAAGAAAAAGTGTTAGAGCCTACGACTAGAAACAGACAAATCAAATACCTTTCACAACAAACAGATACTTACGAGCATGATTCCAAGTCTCAGGAAAGCCGTCCACGTTGGCCACCACGTCTTTGGTTCTAACAAAGAAGTAGTTTAGCTAAAATCGACGATTTGCTTTATCGTCCTTCTTTACCCCACCAAGCATTTGCTTCCTCGATGGTGGAGATGCAACATCGTCCCCCTATAAAAGCTAGGGGCGAAGAGATGCAATAGATGTCGTAGCGTGACCTCGACCCCGGCCAACTCGGCGAACTTTGAGAGCATCCTAATAAGCTTGTAGATGTATGGAGAGAGTTAGGCCGGGCAGACACCATAATAGCGGAAAAATTCCTCCGCCAATGGTAGAAGGGGAAGAGTATATTCAACCTGGAAAGGATACGCATAGAACGCGCAATATCCAGGGCGGTGGATTTGCACCACGTCGCGTCTTGCTGGGATCAGGTCAATATGGGCAGAAATGTTGAATTTTTCCCTAAGCTCGGCCAGATCGGCCTCTTCCATCACTGATTCTGAGACTTCGAGCTCACCTTCAGGCGCCTTCAAAAAATCGGACCTAACTTTCTCACTACAAGGGATTATTTCCTCTATCGTAGGGAAATTCTCTTCTTTAGTGGCGACAAAGACCCTATCAGCATGAGGGGGTATAAGCACCGCCAACGGAACAGGGTCAGTTGCCATACCGGAAACAGAAGGTACATTAATCATGTTGTTAAGGAAGTATTCAAGAAATGAAGTGTTAAAAGCAGTGAGAATCACTAATACCGGTAAGAAAATACACGACAATAGAGGAAGAAGAAGAAGATAGAGCTCTTTGATGCAAGGGTTTCGTAAAAATTGAAACATTACTCACACACCTCTATTTATAAAAGATCAATCGTCGAAACCAAAGAATTAATATTTATTACTTGCCACTATGATCGAAGCGGCAGACTCAATCAGGAGACGCACGTGAAACGATGCAACATCTCAGGAAATCGCGTCGTAATGACATCTGTCGCCATGACATCACCCTGATTCGCGGGACTTACAACCCCAGATATTACGGCTCACAAAAGGACACGTTACCAACTCGCCCCAATCATCACGGCCTGTTCAGGGCGTCCAAATGCTTCAACTACGTTATATAATATCCGCTCATCGAGCCCGCCCGTGGCCGCCCTCAATAAGCGGAGGGACTAACTGTATGGGACAAATGCTACCCTAGAATATTTGGGGTAATATAGCATTAAAGGAAGAATCAGCCGAGGTCGGCCAGGGAGCAGCAAGATTCAGGATCGAGATGTCAATAATGACCAAGGTCGAGCACCGCTAACAAAGCAGTAACGATTAATTTTTGAAATAGGATATTAAAGATAATATTCTAGTGAATATTCTCTGCACTTGTACCGTTAGGGTCTGTTAGAGATATGTCTCAAATAAATAAGAAAGAGAGAAGAAAAGAGGGCATGTAATATTTACTTGATAAGAACACTTTTCAGAAGAAGATTCTCTCTCTCGTAAAGATACAAAGATTACCTTTTTATCAAGATTCTTGCCCATATGATTCCACACCTTTCCACCAGATCCGAGGATAGTTCGAACAAACCTTGAATTTATTCTACCATTCATCATTGTCAGGAGGAACATTCGTCCAATCCATCCTTTATTGGGTGAATCATTCACTTTATTTACTTAAATGCCATTTATTGTTATTTATTGCTAGTTACACCTACATTATTGCTCATTCTTTACGAACGTTTTGTGCCTATCGATGTCAACATTTTACTGGATCTGTCCCATCTCACGCGCGTTTTTAAGATTCACATATGAAGTTATTATCTTTAACTAGATTTAACCCATTATTACATAAATATAATAATTTAGCCGAAAATTACACTTTTTGTCAAACAATAGCTTCTTTTTTCCAACAATTTTCCCTTCGGAATACTTGGAAAAGTAAAGCAGGCTTCTTCGTCTTTTCCTTGTATTTTCACCTTGAACTATCATGGAACAAGAAAACGATTGAATTATACAGAGAAAATATAGCATTGCCTCCGTCCTCCAAAAAAAAAAAAAATCATGGGTTATCGGAGTACAATATGATTCAAACATCAGAATTTTGTATGATTTTTCAATATTCATCAACTTGAATAGTTAGAAATTACATAAAAATTACAAAATAGTTGAAAAGATTCTAGCCAAAGAAAAAGTTATTTGTCTCGTCAAATTAGTAATAGTATTGTCTTATTTGAGACGGGGAAACACAAAATCCAAGAATAGCTCTATTTTTCTAGAATTAAAGACCAATAAAATTATGGGATATAAGTTGGTCAAAGCATAATCTAGAATTAGTACTATAAACAAGGACAGTTAGACGACTTTGATTGACTACAACCTTTAGCTTTTAAAAATTAAGTCAACAAATTTTTTATTGGTAAGAAGGATATGTACTTACCTTAAGACACATGCAAGGACTTGCATGATACTCCACACTTTTGACTTCCATTGTTCCACATGCAACAAAACCCCTTTTTAGTTACGTTCTTACTTAACAAACATAGAAATATATATATGTGTGTGTGTGTTGAGATGGAGACTGGGTCTTTATTGTTTGAAATTTCTGTCTTAATCGCATCATCTTAGAGTCTTACATGGCAATAACCAGTGGTAGATTTAGAATTTTCATCAAGGGGTATCAAGATATAAATAATTGAATATATTAAAAAGTCAAAAGGAATCAACGTATAAAAAATATATATAAAATAAAAAAAATTATCTAACAAAATAGTATAATTTTCTGGTGAAGAAGTGTCACATGATACGCCTTGCTTCAACGTGGCTCCGCCACTGACAACAACCTAGCGGAAACACAACCGTCGTAGGTTGTATAACCTGCTGCTAATGGAAAATTCAAATAATATAAAACCCAGTCTCTCGACACACATTATATTCCTCCTTCTGGCTTGTTAAGTAGGAATAGAGGAAGTCAAGAAGGGGTACTTTAGTTGCATGTGGAAGCATGGAATTAAAACTACAGTCATGCAACTTCTTGCATCTTTCTGTGACAACAATTCAAACTGTTTCTAGAGAAACTAATTACTTAAATTATTTAATTTGTTGACCTTATTTTTTAAAGAAGATTTAACTTAAATAGCAGCCCTAATTTATTAAACTTAAAATAATCACCGAATATATAATATATGTATAGTTAATATATAATTTATATATACCAACTAAAAAAAATAAATATTAAATCTGACCGGGCTGTTTACGTAACAACCACTTTTTTAAAAGGCTAAATTTGGTAGTCGGTGAAAGCCGTACCTAGCTAACTGTCCTTTGCGTACGGTACTAGCTAAATTCTAGATTCAAACTATACACGAATTCACAAAACATAAGTTTTCATTAATTTTGCAGTGTTAGTGGTAGTTAGTGATAGATGAGGATGTAAGAGGGAAAAAGGCAACTGGTCCTTTATTGGAAGACTACAGAAGAAAAGAAGTATTTTTAAACACTTTTGTCCAAATTGAAATATAATTATTAGTGAAAAAAATTGGATATGCAATTTATATAGTCAAAGATGGGCGTAAAATGTAGCTCGAAATTAATTATATAGTTCAGTCATCTAATTAATATTTATATTTAAATACTTTTATGTTTTAAACATTTTTATTTTTAAATAAATTAAAGACTGTTAAAAGTGGCAGTTAAGAATGCTTAAACAATATCTACGGTATTGGAAACTCATGTTTTATGCCTCCAAAATATTGATACAAAAAATTTCGCGGAGTGTTCTTCTCTTGTCAATACTCTGAAATATTCACTTCGTTTTCCTGGGAAAATTTATCCACTTTGTGGAAAATCCTTTGGTCTTTTGGCTGAACTTGAATTTCTTTGACTTTGTAAATTCTGATTAAATTTCTTAAGGATGATTAGTAGTTTAATACATTTCAAAGCTCCTGTTTTTTGTTCCAGCAATTCATTCACAAGTGGGTCCTAGATAGTCAGAGAGGAAGATAGAAAAAATTAGAACGAAATTTCTCGGAATTTAAATCCTGCAAAAAAATATTGCATGAAAAGCTGCAATACTAGATTTAAAAACGTCACCCCTGTCTAATCTTTTTCAAACAAAGAGTGGACTGACCATTGATTAACTTCCACCAAAATGCTAGGAAATTTTCTGGAAAATTCACCATCCATATAATTATTCTCAAGAGTCAAGAATGAATAAATTGAGAAGAATTGTTATCAACAAGGGTTGTTGGGCTGGATAGGATCTCCATTCTTAACTAAAGATTTGGCTCGAATTTTGAGAATGAATTTCTTTTTGATAAAGCTAGAATTCTTCCTCTTTAACGAATTTCGCGCAGCGTGAATTCGAATTAATCGAGACTCAACGTCAATAGGTGAGAAAACGATAAATAAATAAAAAGAGAAGAATTGATGAATGACAACATGCTTAAGCAGCAACAACTCTACATGTATTTTCACCATTTTCTTTCTTCTGCAATTAGAATTTTGAAATCAGAATGACCAATACTTTTTCTCTTTTTCTTCACCAGGGAAGAAATCATACGGAATTTTAGTGAAGCAACCAATTTGGATTGAAGTTAGTTACTATCAGATTTCCTGATTGGGGAAGCATGACACTGATTTTCATCTACCATTTCACGATAATTTAACCGATTTGGGAAAAGCTTAGTCATAATCAGATAAAGAAAAAGCATAAGAAAATAAATTACTCAAATGAAATAGGTTAAATAATCTAAATAGTACTGAGTAAAATGGAAGGAAAATCACTGGAGAGGAGCCGAATCCTATTCATCTGTCCTTCTGAACATTGTAGTTGTAGACTAACAAGAAAAATGCCCCACTAAATTATTATCCATTTTATATCGTAACAATCATAAATAGTGTCAAACAGGTAATGTAGACCCCAATCAATTAATTACTACCGTAGCATTGATACTATTTCCTTTTGTTGACAAAAGTAACAATAATTAATCTCAAAATAGATGAGAAAGCCGAAAAGCAGTATCTTGTTCTAGGAAAATATCCAATATCTGTGGTGGAAATGTGTACTACTAGTGTTTGCACTAAAATAATACTACAAATTCAAATGCTTTTTTATACGGATAGCTACAATTACATCGTTTATTATTCCTACTCTTAACTTTTTATCTTTTCTTTTGGTCGCAGCTGGGTGAACTGGCGAGGTCAAGCAGCAAAAAACTAGTGTGAAAATTACCAGTGATCACTGTGATATTCAAGGTCAAAAGTCTTTCTGTTCAAACTGAATTATTTGTGTTTGTATTTGTCCGTTTATGTTTTAATGCATATGTTATATTAGTACTGTTACACATACCCTGCAACTTCTCTACTATTTCCCTCTAAACAACCATTTACGGGACCACATTAACCGGGGAATAACTTGCACTTGCCTAAAGTTTCTCTCTACACAAACTACAAAGCCTATTTTTGGCTCTCCATATACGGTTAGACATCTCTATAATAGCATTGCTTTATAATTGTCATTTACTATAAAAATGAGTTTTTATGGAACCAACTTGTATATTACGTTATAAAATACGTTCTTTATAACAGCACTTCGCTATAACAGTCAAAAAATCCAAACAATTAAGGTTGTTATATAAAAATCTGACTGTACAAAGTCTAAAAGCTTTTTCTGAAAACAGAGCATCATTAATAGAAAGTAATTCAACTTTGCCTTTTCGATCCCATGGACATGTTACCTAAAAATGGAGCTAATTATGGAGTCCGAAACGTAATTGTGATTTCTTTGGACTCAAGTGACCATAAAAGGTAAATTAAAAAAAAAAGAAAAGATTGGGCACTATTTTATATAACGTTCCGTTAAGGTATAGCACGGTGAATAACCGCGCTATATATAAAAGTTGGGCCCACCAATTATTCATCTGCTCAAAACCAACATACCAATAATTCATTGGAGTATAGCGTGCATATTTAACGCGCTATATATCAAATAATTGTACCCCTGGACTGATTTTTTCCCTATTTAAGGAGTTTCAGAATTTTATAGAAATCCATTCAGAATCCTTCAAGTCTTCCAAAATATTTATCCGTCAAGTTATTTTGCATTTTATCATAATGTTCGAAGAGCAAAAAATTAAGATTTCATTATATTGGGAGAGAGGGGGAGGGGGGTGAGGTTGTGGTGGAGAGTAACTCAGTATGCTATAATTGTTCTCCACAGTGTCATGTTAAGTTGCCACTTACAATGGAGTACGATACATTGATATCGTTGTTATGTAAAAAAATGTGTGAGCAAGCGTTCGGTAAATATTAAAATAACCGGAAGATATCCGTATTCTATTACTCCACAAGGGGTTGCTTGTTATGCTGAGTTTAACATCGAAGACGATGAAACTTTGAAAGATTTTTTGAGGACTCCGGATGAACACCGGGAATTTCTTGTTATAAAAATGTTGGAAATGTACGTCAAGGCTGAAGACATTCGCAATAATGAGTTTCCGCAAAGTAATGATGTCCCTCAATCATCGGATGGTTATTTTGGAGCAGTTTTAGCCGGAGAGATTTTGGGTGAAAGAGTTTGGCCTGATCTAAACTTATCTCCACGGGCGAATGAGGAGCGAGGAAATAATTTTTCCGCTAGTTTACATAATTCACAAGCCGAGTGGTAAACTTCAATTGTCCTTTGTGTTATGATGTTTATTTTTATGTATTGAATTTGTATTAACACTCATATATTCCACAGGGGGTACCGGCCAGATATGCATTTTACAAGTTATGAACCAACGGCCAGTTGGAATATGCCTAGTTTTGGTGTGTTGGATCATGGTGGTCTATCCGGGAGTCATCATCAACAGGCTAATGTGCATCATGGGATATCGACATTTTATGATTTGTAAGTGAAGTGATAAAGTTTATATGTAAAGTTTGGATGAATCTGAGAAACTCATTATTTTATTGATTGTGTAGTGAAAACGAGCAACTTGAAGGTCTTGTCCTTACTCAATTGCCTGAAGACGACATATTTAATCGGGATCTGGCAGATGCTCAGAGTCAGAAAGAGAATAGTGATTATGACAATAATGCTGATGAGTCTGGAGATGACACACCCTTCCCTGATGAGGGTGATGATGATGAGGACGAGAATGCTGAACCTGATTTGACGAGGGAGCATGTTCCACCTCCCGTTAGATGAAGAGTGTACAAGTCCCATGTGTCGTTTCATTCAAGGGAGATTCCCTACCTTGATCATTTGCCAAGTATGCCAGATGTGGATGCCCTCACAAGGGATCTTGACGAAATTCGGACAGCAATGTGGGATGAATCTAGAGCGACGGTGATGTCAAAGGGCATGCTTTTTACTGATAAAGCGCGCCTAAGCAAGGCGGTGCGAATGTACAGCATAAAAGAGTGTCTTGAGATCGTGGTTCATGATCATCTCCGGAAGTATACAAGGTTATTTGTCGTAGATGGTTTCAAGGTTGTAATTGGATGCTGCGTGCGAGGAAGTTGAAAATAAATATGTGGGTTGTGGGTAAATACATTGGCATCCACAATTGTGAAATGGACACATTCAGTGGGAATCATTTTAACTTGAATCTTGACTTGATTTCTCTTGTCTTGATTCCACATATTGAAGCGTCCATAAGTAACAAGATCAAAGAGTGTATAACGTATGTCCATCAGGTATAAGGATGTACCATTACCAAAAGAAAGGCATTTTTCGGGCGCAAACGTGCTTTTGAAATTGTTTATGGTAACTGGAATAAGTCATTTGCCTCTCTACCCAGGTACATGGCCGTATTGCAACACTTTAACCCCGGGATTGTTGTTGAATGGAAGCTTGAGCGGAGTCCGGAAATACCAGAACTCATAGTTCTGGGCATTTAAACCAGCCATTGATGATTTTGTGCATTGTCGGCCGGTAATATACATAGACGACACTCATGTCTATGGAAAGTATGATATTAAGTTGTTGATCACCATTGCAGTAGAAACCCGTATCCTGAAGGCGTCTAACTATACGGGGATGGAGTAGGTGGGCCCTAATGAACTCCCACATATCGTCTATACGTCTGGGGCAGAATGTTTAGGACAAACACTGTCCATCTCATATGTATGAAGACCTATGGTCGGCCTGTAGCAACAGTAGCTCTAGCGATGCAGGTCCGGGATGCACAGGCGGAACCTCCATGATGATGACTGTAAATTGAACAATATTAATTAAAGTATTTTTTTTTAATTGCTTAACATCTTTAAATATATAGTAATATCTTTAATATTAAAATTTATTCGATACTTTTTCAGATATTTTTGGGACTAACAGATAATTAAATGATTAACTTCAATAACCACAAAATACTACGCAAAAGGGCACTACATTTGACTACACTAAAGGGCACTACATTACAATTACGAGCACTATATTAAAATTACGGGCACAAGATAACACTACAGGAAACTAAACAACATTTTGTCACATATTAATATATGTACAACAATAACATCTAAATAAGATTAATTATTCCTAAAATAATAATTTATCTATTTTACTAATCTTTTAGCACATAATTGATCTAATCCGGATAAAAAATAACAAATTGATTTAATCACAAAACAATCACGAAAATACATATACCACAGTAAAAAAAAACTAATTACCATTTTTTATAACAACTAAAAATCTTAATTATTCATAAAATCAACAATTTATCTATTTTACTAATTTTTTTAGCACACTAATAATATAATCCGGATAAAAAATAATAAATTAGTTAAATAGCAAGATAATCACGAAAGAACATAGAACACAGTAAAAAATAACTAATAGGCATTTTTTATACATGAGACAAAAAATAAGTCGGAATACCTCGATTTTAATTTTTTTGAAAGTTGAATATTTGATGATTTGGAGCCAAAACGAGCAACCCACTACGCGATAACGCCTTAGATACGATGCTAGCTTGCTACAATATCAAGAATCCACACTTTTTTTGTGGGACCGGTAGGCTCCAACTGAGCTTTTTTCGTTAAAAATGGGGGGGGGGGGGGGGGGGG